>OY735267.1:2478278-2500432 GCA_963457715.1 Argyresthia albistria | reverse complement strand
AAGACGTCAATTAATGTCTATTGCAAGGGGATGAGAACTTAATTTCCCCTAATTTTAATGTCATTTTTTTTAACTTTTCGGCCAGGAGAATGACTATCTCTCGACTGAAAGGGGCAGGGTCGTGAGTGTGCCGGTTGTCAAGTGTATATATATGATGAGGTGGGACGCCAGGTGAACAAAGGAGGGTGCCCAGTTCTTTATCTATGAGACTGTTACCCAACTCCCAGTGGATTCCCGTTGGTTGTTGTTAGTTCAGCAAATTTCCATCACCTGTTTTTGTTCTTTTAATGTTATTATATTAATGTTGTAAAAATGTATCATTGCTGTTGATTATGTTTCTGATTGTATTTAATTGATTCTTGTTATTATTATTTTTGTAATTTTATGTGTTTGTCAAATGAATAAATCTTAAGTAGTTATTGTGCACTGCCTACCCTTACATTGTACATTTTCCTTTCACGCCTGGTTTGCTGGAAGAAATCTCTTTTTAGAGATAAGCTCGCCTTTGTACATGTGCTTTCTATTAATGTAACTATATAAATTATCGTGTGCAATAAAGAATTGTGAATAAATCTTTTAGAATTAGAATTAGAATTACGTTTATTGCTTCAATTCTCATTTGCTCTTAAATCAAGATACAATTTTATGGACCCTGTCCATAGGGCACTGCAATATCTATTTAATGGAATCTAATCAAATATAATGATCAAATCGCTGAAAAGAAAACTTAGTGCTATAGTAAGTTACCCTCACCTCACAGGTATGTTTCAAGTTGTCCAGTTTGTGCATGATGGTGCTGACCGCGTCCTCGAACTCCGCTTGGAACATGAAACAGGATATTCTGTCCGCAAAGTGAGGTATGCCGGAGAGGTCGTAGAGGAACGTCTCGGGCCGGTCGAGGGGCATGTCCGGTTTGCTCTTTAGGTGTTGTTTTATCGCTTGGAGCTCTTCGTCCGTTGCCCGCTGTGGCAGGAAAATATATATTTTAACACGCCTAGACAAAGTTAATAACGCTACGAAAACGAATAGCAACGAAAACTCAAAATGTATGCGATTTGACGCTAACGTAGCGTGACTAATTGTCAAATCGCATACACATTCTTAGCGTTTCGTGCGAACGATAATAGCGTTTTGCATCTTGTCTAGGGGGGCAGCTAGGTCTCGTCTCATAACATAGAGTCACTCCTTTTCCCATACGGGGTGGCAGGGGCACAGTTGTGCTCACATATTATAGTAATTAAATACTCCATTTTGGGTGACAGAGGGCTAACCCATCGCCGCAGCTATGGAGGGATGAATGATTCCTAATCATGTTTTCCATCATCGTTAGAATTACAATATTTTGATATTAGGGGTGAATGGAACCATGACATCGTGACATTTGGAAATGATCTAATAAAGATGGCCTCAAAGGTCTGTTCGGCGAAAGATAGAAAGAAGAGGCACTAGAATTACAAGGACCTTTCATCCTCCTTGTAGTTACAAGGACCTTTCATCCTCCTTGTAATTACAAGGACCTTTCATCCTCCTTGTAATTACAAGGACCTTTCATCCTCCTTGTAATTACAAGGACCTTTCATCCTCCTTGTAATTACAAGGACCTTTCATCCTCCTTGTAATTACAAGGACCTTTCATCCTCCTTGTAATTACAAGGACCTTTCATCCTCCTTGTAATTACAAGGACCTTTCATCCTCCTTGTAATTACAAGGACCTTTCATCCTCCTTGTAATTACAAGGACCTTTCATCCTCCTTGTAATTACAAGGACCTTTCATCCTCCTTGTAATTCTAGTGCCTCTTCTTTCTTTCTTTGAGGCCATCTTTATTAGTCTATTTCCAAATGTCACGATGTCTTTGTTCCATTCACCCATAATATCAAAATAAGATTGTACATAATCTACAATCAATCTTACTCTGCTTTTTAATGCACGAAACAAACTCACCAATTCATATATCTGCTGCAAGGCTTCCAAGCTAACCACCGAGGTATCAAAATTGTAAATAGCATTCTCGATTTCCGAAAACTCCACGTGCAAGCTCTGGGCCAAAATCCCCACGTTCTGGGAGCGTTTCCCATCCAGTATCTTGACCGGCTTTTGCCTCGTCTTCACCTCAACCTTCTTCTTCACTGGCGCCTTGACGACCTGTAATTTCGTAATTTGTTTTTACCACATAATTCACAAAGTTAAAAACTTAAAAAGAAAACGACTTCGAGACCTATTACTCAATCGATGCGAATGTCGTTTAAAAACACGAAAATGAGCCTACAACATCTGTATTCTGGCTTATAAGTCCACACTTAATACACAACATGGACGAATATTGGTCCCTTGGACGCAGACGACCTGGTCGCCCACACATCCTGGCTCCAAAATCTGAGAGAGTGGTCCGAGATGAGCAGAAGAACATCGCTATTCCGGGCCGCAGTATGCCGTTAATACGATAAGACATAATACTTTTCAGATATTTTCATGTTGTAACCAAACTACTGGACCGATTCCTGATTTTCAAAAAATGGGACCAAGCTTATGAGTATAACTTTCAAACAAAAAAAGATTTTTTGAAAACGGTTCACAAATAGTAACCAGTTTCGATGTAACACATATTAAAAAAAAAAACATACAAACGAATTGAGAACCACCCCCTTTTTTGAAGTCGGTTAAAAATACAGAAAAGATATGTAGCTTATTAATATCCCAACCGAGGGGCTAACTAGGGCCTTTACTAGAATACGAGTAAGATTGAGCCATACTCCACCGCGCTGGCTCAGTGCGGGTTGATGGAGGGGTGTTGGGTAGTGAGTGGCCAACCTGACTGCCAGAAGTTATTATGCTTCATCATCATAAATAATAATATAATGTAAAATTAAACGTCGTCTCATTTCCGTAGTCTACGTCTATGGATGTACTCTGTGGTCGATGATACATTGAAGGTTGTCAAAGATGTAAAAAAAGCTCTAAAATACACACACATTATAATAATATAATAGAAACGGGTCACCCATCCAATACACGTCTCGGCCGAATGTTGCTGTACCCGCACAAGACAGAAATACAGAAAACTTAATAACAGCACAGATACTATAATATTATACTAATACAGATAGACCACCTAGAACAAAATATGACACCGGCGTAAACTGAGATGCTACGGAAGCTTCTTTAGTTCTAGGCCATTATCGTGCAGTGCCACGAGATGGCGCTAAGATATATAGGATTTATTCTAAGATTAGCGCCACCTAGAAGTATGTTAACTGAAACCATGGCGTTTAAAGTACGGAGTACTATTATCTCTTCTGTGTTTAAAGTACAAATCTTATTCGACGCGCCATCTCT
Organism: Argyresthia albistria; assembly: GCA_963457715.1. Classification (NCBI taxonomy): domain Eukaryota; kingdom Metazoa; phylum Arthropoda; class Insecta; order Lepidoptera; family Argyresthiidae; genus Argyresthia; species Argyresthia albistria. The sequence goes on along the minus strand of OY735267.1, from coordinate 2,497,096 downwards.
TTTTTACGAAGGTTTACTAATTCTAATTTGTATGGGATGAGCACCCTGTGACAACAGATAGATTGACCATGTACAAAGGCGAGCTTATCTTACCTGTCTAGAGAAGAGGTCGGTGAACTCGTCGATATTGTCAATGTTGGCCTCTTCAATCTCCAGCCACAGCGGCTTTATTGGCGAAGTTTCCATTGGCCCGGGCCCGGTCTGGGTCGGTGGCGCCAATATCCGAGTCCAGTATAGAGGCTTCATGGGCGCTGCTGGTTTGATGGGCGTCTTCCGAAGTGCTGTAGAGGAAGTAATGAGTTAAGGATTGTGATACTGTCAGCGTCAAATGTGTGCGAGCTGAGAATGGCTGTTCAAAGAATCTACACATAATAAACAAGCAGAAATTTCTTCACAATAAAATGATGTCTAGATTCACGATATTATAAAGACACTTTGGCTGGATCGATTTGACTGTAGGTCTGTCTGACTGCATTATAAGTCTTCACTCATACTCAACATAAAAATAATAATAAAGAAAGTACATCACCCACCTGCTCTTTGCGAGTTCCAGCCACCCACGGGGGGGGCTGGGAAGGGCACCGGTCCCGGGGACGGAGGCGGTGGGGGCCCCACCCCTTGCATCGGTGGAGGAGGCGGGGGGCACATCCCTTCCATCGGAGGCAGAGGAGGCCCCATTCCAGGCATCGGAGGCGGAGGGGGGCCCATTCCAGGCATCGGTGGCGGAGGAGGGCCCATTCCAGGCATCGGTGGCGGAGGGGGGCCCATTCCAGGCATTGGAGGCGGAGGGGGGCCCATTTCAGGCATCGGTGGCGGAGGGGGCCCCATCCCTGGCATCGGTGGTGGCGGTGGGGCCATATCAGGCATAGGTGGCGGCGGGGGGCTAAAATCTGGCAACGGGGGTGGTGGGGGTCCCATGTTGGGCATTGGCGGCGGTGGGGGTGCCGTTGGCGTTTGAAATGGGGCACCCATGTCAGGCATAGGCGGTGGGGGAGGAGCCATGGCATCCATTTCAGGCATTGGTGGCGGCGGCGGCGGCGGCGGCGCTGCAGCCACACAGGGCTCCTTACTCGAGGAAGACAATACTGATTGGCCTAGACTTGTCAGACTTTGTACTGATATGGCAACTGTTGTATAAGATTCTTTTCCATCGTTTGGTGATTGTGTTGAGACAGCCGACATCTGCAGCGAAGCGTGATCCACAGTATCTAAGCTGCCGCCCTCTGACGCAGTTAGTAAAGACGCATCTGAATTTGAATCATGGAGATCATCACTTTGGGCTTCTACTTTTGTATGATAGCTTATGTATAATACTTCTGTGGGTGCATTTGTGATTCTGTCACTTGGCATGTGCTCAGTAGAATCTGTGGTGTAAGTTCCCTGTGACATTAAAGAGCTTTTGAATGACAGTTCAGATGAGCTTATAGAGGTACTGACATTTGTTGATTCAGAGAGTAGCTCCAGTTTTTCTAGATCGTCAATCTTGTTTATAGCATCTGTGCCACCTTTGTCTTTATTACAGTCTCTAATTTTGTTTAATTTACAATAATTTTCAATGTTTTCAGATCTAACTTCCATATTATTATGTCGATGACTTTCTTTCATAATATTGTCATTCGATTCAATACTTAATTCTATGCTTTTATCATTATTTACATTTGTTCTTAATCGAGGATCATTTTCAGGTATATTTATCACAGGTCTATTTGATAGCTTATCTAAATCATTGGTTATAATGGAAGTTTGAGTTTCTGTACTTATGTAAATCGGTTTTTGCTTTTCTAGCTTGCTTTTATTGTCCAAATCTTGAATGTTTTTGTTGAGGACTTCAATTTGCGTCGATAATTTATACTTTTCTAGTTGTATCTCAAGGTCCTCTAGTTTAATTTTTAATTCTGAAATAACTGCTTTAGCTTCGTCAATGCTGTTGATTTCTTCATTATTGTTTTGTGTGAAAAATTTTGCGTTGTCTAATGCTGAAAAGTTATGATCTTGTGGGAGTAGTGTTGGGGAGCCCCGGTCCGGGGGCCACTTGGGCATCTGTAGTCGGCCGGGGGTGACGGGCTGTGATATTGGTGCCTCCATGTGAGCCCAGTAGTACATTAGGTTGGGCTAGAAATAATACAATATATTATGCTACTGTTAAAACCACCGCTTTAGTGTGATTGATTTATATAACACAAACACTGATAATTTCTGGATGTCTATTTTTATTTGTACATGTTACGGGCAATTTGATAAATCCCGTCATTATTCATATTGCCCGGCCATTATTCATTTGGGCATTGTGATTAAAACTGCATTATTAATCACTTTGCCCAGTCATTATGAATGATCACTACTCTACCTTGGGCAAAGTAATAAAACAGATGCATTGTAGTGTTTTTTTTTTGTATTTAGCTCAGGCTATATATGCTTGCTCCGCTGGTTGCACTTCAAAAGTCTAACAGTTAAACTTAAACTAGTCACAATTTATCACTTGGACCGGGCATTATTCATACTGCCTGGCCCAAGTGATAAATTTAAGCTTTTTTTCAAACGGAACACTGGCTGTCGGGCATTATGAATACAGACCGGTCTTGACCGTTGACCGTGAAGGCTCTTGGTCATTATTCATAATGCCTGTTCATTATTATTACTGCCTGGTTTATCAAATTGCCCGTGCATGATATAATTATACAAGGTGTAAATGAATTAACGCAAAATGAGAAACTACTTTGTTAGGGACATCATTCTGAGCAACTTTCATTTTGACACTGATTTGATCAGAGCCACTTTATTTTCCACTTCCTAGTACATTTGGGCCAGCTGATTTGTATGGAGAATTTAAAAATAAAGTTGCTCTGATCAAATCAGTTTCATAAGGACAATGACAATTTGACTTGAATTTGGGCGTTAAGCTGCTTGTGCATCATAAATAATAATAATAATGAAAGTTGCTCAGAATGTCCCCAACAAAGTAGTTTCACATTTTGCGTTAATTCATTTACACCTTGTATGAATATTATAAATTTACTATTTTCGTGCTTTTTATTCATTGTGCATATTTAGACTAGAGATGCACTCTGGGTAGGTACCCGGCTAGGGTCTGGTACCCGGCAGCTTCGGCACTTTCCAGATTAGTATTAGTATGCCGGGTACCAGACAATGCCAGATAATACTACCAAAAAAATTAAGAAATTTTCTTTTTTCCTAGTTAAACGCGTTTATGGCTTGGTTTTAAAAGGCATTTAACCTTTGCTAGCCCCAGCCACTCTACGCTGAAACACCGTGAACCCTCGGCATATTTGAACCCGCGCACCGCGTGGTAGCCGCGCGGCACTTGACTGACTGGACTACCTTTTCAAAACAATAAAAACATTAGTAGGTATGTTCTTAAAGAAACTTTTCAATATTTCAGAGTTTGCACTCGTGCGGCGTGCGCGTGCCGGCGATAAAGTGGTTTTCTATTGACCTTTGCAATATTTTTATATTTGAAAGACCATAGACTATTATAGCAGATACGGAAGTTTGGCTCCTTAGCCATCATCTACACAAACTCCAACTGTACCAATATGGCCAAAATTGGCCTAGAAATACCGGTTTAAAAAATTTGGTTCCCGCGAGTGTTACGGAACACTTGGGGCTTTGACTGTTTTGGAGGCGAGCATTCCAGAACACTTGGGGCCAGGAAAGGTTAAATGCCGGGTAATTTTGCCAGATACCCAGTAGATACGGCAAAAATGATGCCAGGTATCCGTTACCTAGCAAAACCAGGATCAGGCCCATCTCTAATATTTACTAAAAGAAATTTAACTTGCCTTTCAACAAGTTGATACACAATATCAACAAGTTGATTTATTAATTATTTCCTTCAAGCAGCCTGTTTCAAGCATATTGAATGGTTATTTTTTGGGCAGCTTTGAAATCTTACATTACCTACATAAAATATAATTGTATAAATAAAAATTTTGGTACCAATACAATTTTTCTATCCACGGAATCCACGCGTAAATGGACAAGCACGTCTAGGCAAAAACAATTGTACAACGTATCGATAAATCTGCTCAAGGTAGTGATATTAATACAATAAATACCTTGAAGACATTTTCCGGCGGAGCATCCTTGTCACATATCTGTCGAAGAACGCCCGCAGCGAGTAGATGAGTGCAGTACTGCCCTCCGAGAGTTCTCAAGTCGTGCGTATTCAGCAAACTCTTCAAGTTACTACTGTCAACGATCGAAGACACGAACCAATTGAGGAGCATCTGCCCTGGAATGAAGCAGACACGAGCTTAGTCTTGGAGGTTAGTGGATTCATTCGGAATATGGTGTAATTTAATTTATCAAAACAAAAACATAAAATTTAGAAACCAAAAAAACATATTTGACAGTTGCGTGTGCGTTCATGGTCATCCCGATTTGATGACGATATTTGTTTGACAACAAACTCGTGCTCCTATATTAGCGACTCGACTATACATGGGTGGGTCGGTTTTCTGAGGCAAAAAATATACATATACCTATTGGAGATTTACAGATCTCATTTTATTTATCTAAGTATAGCTAGTTAATTTGCTTGCATTGCATTGCTGTAGTTTTCCTAATTCCTACCAAGCGACGCTCGCAACCAAGCGCCAAATGTACAGCGCGAAATTTAAAAATTAAATGTCCATCACTGCGGAAGATAATAAGATAAGTATTATAATACGATAGGTACCTACCTACATACCTGTGCCTAACCTATACTAAGATTATAGACGTAAACTAAATCTACATAAAGGGCTTTACTCACGATGCAAACATGTATTTCTCTCTGTCTATCTTCCTGTTCTGTCCTTCTCTAGCGGTTGCAAGGCAACCTGCCTTCTATGAGTTGCAGCGACAGATTGCAAGGATGCATCGTGACGTGAGTAGAGCCCATAACTTTCCCCTAAGTTTTTGAGACGCTGATCAACTATTCGATGGTGGCTGATGGCGGCACGTGATTGGCTGAAATTAGTTAATCGGACTGTTAGCTAATCGAAACCTTTGATCAGCGTCTCAGAAACCAGGGGTTTGTGCAGAGATAGAGAGTACTCACTTCCGCGGCTCCTAGCCATTTCACCGACTATAATATTTTCGATTATCATCACTTCCATCTCACTATTGTAATACCAGCTTATTAGCACAACACCCAGCCTAAAGTCACTTTTACAAACAACCCATTGGTTTCTACCGGTCAAGTTGATTATTACCTCAACGGTCCATTCATTCGGCAGCAGAAAATGTATAACAAGTCTTTTGGTAACAAATGGAACTAAGGATTGATCCAATCGCTTTCTTCTTATTCTTTTCGCAGACGCGCGTAGTTTTTGCGAAACCGCTGGCCATTTTATGTCCAGGACATCGCTTCTTAACCCCAATACAGTCACAATATCGTTGATGCCTTCGACACCGATCCCGCGGTGATGGTTCAGAAACTTAGCGTAGTTAAACTGGGATATTGAAGAAACCGTCACTCTGCTATTAGAGAGTTGCATCGTCTGTGTGCTAATGTCACGTACGCACAGTTTACACTGGCCTGATATTATTATGCTTAATTTAATGGCGTACACTACTCAAGTAAAGATAAGACGATGATAATAAGGATAATGATAGATACGTACGATTAACCCACCTTGTGTAAGCAGTTGTTACTGTTAGATAGGTATCTTTCGTAAACATTTTAGAAGCTTACAGCTCAACTTAATTTGAACTAAGAATAATATGTATTTATGTAAGTTTAGTGATTAATGATACAACGCCGGAGTTACAATGCCAGTGTCTTCTAATTGACCGAGCGAGCGAAGCGTCTCCGTTTCAGGTTTGGGCAAAAATGCTTTCGTATGTCTGTCCGGTTGTTCTCCTCTACAGGTCGCATTTATGAACCGATTCTCGTGAAATTTTGTGAGCAGGTTGGAAAAATAAATAGAATTTTTAACTCGAGCCAGTTTTTAGATTTTTTTCAAAATGGCGGAGATATGGGGTTTTAAAATGTATAAAAATCACTACAACCCAAACGGCTCGATGGAGATTAACAAATGAGGTGTCGTTGGATTCGTAAAGACCATGAGAGTGAAACAGACTATATAATTTTAGTAAAAAGTCAATAGGTTGTATTAAAGATCGCGAAATGTAGTTTACAAAGTTATTGGTGCGGCTACTTTCATACTGCATGTACGTAACCAGGTACATTCATAAGTTTGTATGTGTTATTGAAAGAAAATTATTTGGGTTATTTTTTTATGTGTGTTAGCAGTTCAGCTTTCCCACCGACATACTCGCGAGGTCTACAGCTCACAGAGCCACTAGTTTATAAACAAAAGGTAAGTAATTAAGTTGTACGTGTATTTATAACGATATGATGATGCATAAGTACTTCACGATTATATTACTACTAACAAAAACAAGGGCTTCTAACAACTAGTATAGTACATCCAGTCGTACAATAGCATCTCATAACGGCATTCTTTCGCGACGGAACGATTTAACGCCTCAAGAGTACCAAAATGTCCTCACCTTCGAACTTGTCGTAGAGCTGGTAGTTCAACTTCTCAGGCACCTTAGGACTCCGCACTCGGCCCTCGGCCGCCTTCTCTAGGGTCAGGGAGGCCACCTTCCGCAGCACGTTCGACTCTGTCAGGGGAACATCGCTGAGGCTTGTGTGACGGCTCGCGGACGCTGGGGCGCCTGGAACAAGCGCGAGATATGCCGATGAAACATAACATTCACATGCGTGTACATTGTCACGTACTAGGCGCTACCTGTGTCGCGCTGAAATACCTAGCGACGTCATTCACAACAAGCCTATACATTGAAGACCTGCTGTTTTATTTATTTGGCTTTAGGGGACGAAACAGTGATCATTCTCTTATTAGATATAACCGCGTCTGCTACACCAGCAGCAGCAGTTTCACTGTGGTTCAGAATAGAGCTACCGAATATTTTATCGATTGCGAAACTGTGCTAATGTACATACCTATAATTATTTTTTGGTTGGGTTTCCGCCCTGATTTTGTGCAGCAATATCTTTAACCAGGAAGATACTCAAAGAGAATGGTCGCTGCAATGCGTCGTCAACTCTACACTACACCAATAAACGCAAGTGTTTCGCTATTTCTGAAGCAGTCAGTTGTGTGAGTGCAAGCAAATGTTGATCTAATTATGTTAAGCTTCTTTCTTACACGTGTTTCATTATGCTATCCCACTAATACAAAGCCATATAATGTACAAACTTATTTAAGACATAGCCTCGATTAGCATTATCAGCATTTTACAAATGCGGAATAGGAACGTACAGTCGGGTCAGCTCCGCCGCCCGCCGCCGCCGCCGGTTGTATGGCGCAGTGCAGGGCGGAACTATTGCAGATATATTCGCAAACAAAACCCTATGCGAGCTAACTTGAGACTTGAACTGATGACGTCATTATGGTGTTTGTATACTATTGCATTCCAGCGGAGTCTCAAGTTAGCTCGCACGGGTAGTACAAGCAGGGTACTTATCTAAACAAATTAAGCGTAGCATCACTTTAGTTGCATATCTAATTATTATTGACGACCTTTTCGTAAAAAAACTTCCTATAAACTCATGCTCCTGTGCTTTCCACAATATTAGTAAAGCAAGCCTTGCGTGTGTTTTGTGTTGGTTAGGCATCAGAGTGAAAATCTTAAAATAATAATTAGGTACATAGTTTATTACCTATGCTATGAATAAATAATTAAACTGTTAATATTAATCCAATTTTCCAATGAGACCCCTTGGAGTCAGTGAACGCCTCAACAAGCGATATAAGGGCGATCTGGAGATGCCGCCGGCCGGCTCGTAGGACTGTCGATGTCGCATACTCACGATGCGCAAAGATAGTTGCCATAAGTAAGGGTATATAATAAGCTCCCCGACGAAATAAAAACTTTGCCCGACACAACTTTTTTTAATAATCTTAGACAGCATTTAATAAAAATATGTCCCTATAATTTGAATGAATTCTATAATTATAAATTTTAATACTGTACCTATGAAATTATGATTTATTATTTAGTTGCGGTCGTAGGTATGACTATTTTTAAGAATCGCCGCCTTATTTTAACGAAATTATCTATTTTTTATTATGTATCATTACCGCTATATTCTTGTAATTATTGCTATGCCCAAGGGTAAAATGACAGATTCCTATTCCTATTATATCTGTAAGACCTTGTATGTAACATGACATTTATGGCAATAAATCTACTGAAACTAATCAGTCTATGCAGAAGAACTTGTGGTCACTAGATATGCAGGTAGTAGGTAGGATATTACCTTCTACTACAATACACATTAATTTATCTCCCTCGATGCGTCATGCATGTTCTACTTCGCAAAAAATAAGTACGTTTTTAGTATGTTTTTAGGATCAAATCAAGCAGCGGAAATAACCCTATCAATATGTAGTTGTTGCCGGCTGCGTAGGTGGATTTGAATAGAGTATGAATTGATAAGGAATCTAATAACTGTGATTTGAGTACCTGCTCCAAATCATACACTGCGTCGTATAGGTACATAGAACTACGCCACTTATTAATACAGTAATGTACTCTGTGGTGGCTACGCTTCGCTATAACAAAAGCGATCGCAAGGCAAGCCACAGCATAGTTCGGCATCAACCCACCTACCCATTAGCCCTCATTCAAAGGCATGACGACTGCATTATGTTCCCAACAAAAGACAGATGCACACACACCTTTCGACCTGTTGCGCAAAACTGGTTCCAAGGAAGTTCTTCCCATGTGCGCGTGCCTTAGTTACACAGGTTTTATTCATTGTGTTATTTTTATTGGGCACGTACAACAAGTACAGGCTCTACCTACTCCGTAGAGGATGAAAAGCCTTCTTTTTGCAACCAAATTATCATACAACTGTGGGTAAATAAACACCTTTGTTACGGACCGTTGCTTTACAACAAAGCAGAGATCGTACTCCCGATAGTGTATTAAACCATAACAACTTGTAACTTAACTGTGGCTTTAACTAGGATTGAACTATTTGTTGTTTGTTGTCTCACCTGTTGTGTCCAGCAGAGAGGAGTCCCTGGCCGTGGGCGGCGCTAGTTCGACTTTCCTCACTTTGGACAACGTGAAGGACGTCGTCCCTGGACTCGACTTCAGCCTGTTCTCCCTGAACTCATGCCCGCACTCGTGCGTACATCTCTCCAAGTCCTTGGAAAATATTGAGCCCATAACCTCATCGCTGACACTGACATTGTCTTTGACAGGATATTTTTCGTCTGTTTTCTCCGATTTCTCCTCCATTGTCGGCATTGTCAGCGCGAGTTCGGAGGAGGGTGTAAGCGTGTCGGGGTCGGGGGGGTCTTCATGGGTGCTGGATTCCGCGGAGTAGTAGCACTGGTTGAGCTCGACGGCTAGCGGGGTGAGCGGGTCCGTAAACACTGAGTCGGTGAGTGAGTCGGGCGAGTGGCGCGCTCGGATGGGCAGAGTCGCGGACCCGCGGTTCACTGAACCTTTCACCGTTACATCGCTCACTGAGCCTACGCTCCCCACGGCTTTAAACACTATCGTATCGTTATCTGACGATTCGATTGGGTTATCCGAGTCAGGTGTCTTATCAATGCGGTCGTGTTTCGCATCGCTCTTTTTCCTTTTCTTGTTGTCGGATGATTTTCGGTTCAGGTTCCGGATGAAGTTCTTCCCTTTCGCTGGGGATTTCCCAGTTTTGAGTTGCTTTTCACTTTGAATGTTCCCCATGGTGCTCTACCACTACTTGCGTTAACTTATTATCCTTAAATTCTAATACTTAACTTCTACAAACGGTTTGACTTTTCGCAAATTAGGACAACTAACAGCGATACACTATAATATAGGTAATATCTCAATATAAAAGCTCTAGATAGAAGAAAATCACAGCCTTCCGTCTAATGGTTAACTAGGTATCCTCAGATTGCATGTGTTGAAACCTTCAGACATGCGCAGTAGCGAACTTCCGTAATCAATAGCAGCATGGACTGACTTTGGTTATTTATTTCATTACTGTTTCTGCAAAAGTTAACGCTTTAAAAATATTGGTGCATATAGTGGGGTTACTCCATCCAAACAACGAAGAAATCCTGATCCAGAGTTGCTGAAACAGTGACCTAGCGCACTATTGTGTAATAAAAGTTACTCTTGCTTACAACTTACAAGTACCTACCTTCTTACAACCGATACTTGGCTTCGGACAAAAAAGTCCAAAACTTTGAGAGTGGGTACCAAGACGTCAATTAATGTTTGCAAGGGGATGAAGGATGAAGACTTGATTTTCCCTAATTTTAATATCAAATATTTTTCCAAGGAGAGGAACAATCTCTGTATTTAAAAGGAGCAATTTAGTTCCTATCTACGTGAGTAGATGTCTCCACATGTCTTACTTAACTCTAGTGGCGTTCGTTGGGGCCATGCTACGGGCATCAGAAAGAGCAAATTATGATGAAAGATTTTTATAGGTTTACAGGGACCCGACACGATACAATGCCTGATATAAAACCAGCCATTCACAGCTTTGTTTTAGTCCTGAAAAATCCGATCACGTGACGTCATTATCGTAAGGTAGGATTGAGGGTATTATCATAGAGAAGTATTACACCTAGTGCTCTATGGTATTATCAACATACACCAACACTCTGCCTACAATAGTTATTGCCCTATCTTATCTCTGTGTAGATATATCTCTTTTATCTTCAATGACTCCTCGGTATTCTAATAAGTAGGTAAACATCATAACAAGTTACTTATATTGTTATATTAGTACAACGCCTAACTGAAATCAGGGCGCGCGGGAGCGCCCCCACCAAGTTATGTTTATGTTATGTATGACCTTGTTCTCATTTTCAGAGTCTGATTAAACTACAAGCCTTTTTACTTGAGGGATTTTAAACTAACCCCCTTATTATTAAGACATATATACCTACCTCAAAGGCCCATCTTTAAAAAGTTATTCCAGCAGAATGAGACACTTACTGAATCCAAAAAAAATATATTATAAAACCGTCCCTTGCCAAAAAATTTCGTGTTTGAAAACATCATAATGCCATTGGAAACTATATAAAAAAAAACTATTATACTTAGTTGTTTTTTTACCTAAAATTAGTTACTCCAGGAACGCTGGTACGGTTCATACTTATGTCTAAAAATTGGTAAGTAATCAAAAATAAAAAAATAGTGTTTAACATTTTAGAAATCATCAGCGCTTTTTGTGTGAGTAATTTGCAAAAAACACACTTTTTTTTGCACTTTTTGCATGGACGTTAGTGTCGCGCTGCAGTTTACGCCATTATACTTATACTTATTTCATCATATTTATTTCATAATTTGTGAAAATTTCAACCACCACAAATCCAGTTGTTGAGGATTACTTTAGGGGGCTTTCAGGCTTTAGTTATTGTTCTAAGCTTTCAGGTACCCCGCGTACCCCTCTTAGTATAGAGCAACAGAGGAGTACCACGGCCTTACCCTCAGATCAATGAAACTCTTTGTTTAGCCTTACCCTTCCCCACATTTTTCCGTAACGCTGTTCACCGGTTCTCTCTAAATAATACAAGTTTCTTGAACAAATAGTTTCATCATCTGCTCTTTCTAGATTTATACTCAGGTAAATGAAACTCTTTGTTTGTACCTACACCTTCATGTTACCTTCATCATCCAATGCATGAAGGCTGATTGTCATTGATCCAGTAGCACTGGATCCAGCAGTCACAGTGGGTCTGGAATGACATGTCACATGGAATGACATGGTAACTGGATCAGACCGTTCACATTGATCTAGTCCTAGTCGACATTTTTACTTTGTAGAGGTACTAACAGCTCGTTCATAGCTATGCTAATACATCAGGCGGAATGTGACACCTTTTCCAACATGCTGCTAGTATTCATCGATTTATAAGACGTTGTCACGCCAAAAACTTTGCTCGATGCTACGCGACGAGGTTACAAACATGTTTTTAGAAAGAACTGTTAGTTTTGTTTTTAGTTAAGGACTGTAACAATTCTTCCTCAAGCATGTCTGTCACTACGTCAAGCGAATTTGGGAGTAAATGGATTAGTGAAAGATGCGGTTCTCGCCTAAGTATATGTACAAGACGCGCAGTCACCGTCCGATTACGCTGCAGCGACTGGCATGGACTGGAGTCAAAGTCAAAGTTTTTTTTTTATTGACCATAAAATCATACAGATTGCTTAGTCAACGTTATTATAATATTAATATTTTTGTATACTACCGCCCGTTCGGAAGTTATGGATGGAGCAAAGAAGGGCAAGAAACTTACCCGTACGTACCTGATCCGTACCACTGGACTGGCAAGGGATGCGCGGGCTGCGGTCCGGGTCACTGGATTGAAAAATAGACATAGACAAAGACTACGTTTATTCACTGAACACATAGTACATCAACAAGATAATAGGTACGTGCTCTATTCCGATCCAGTGCTGAATACTGGACACTGTACCTACCTACTGGATTAAAACATATTAACATTGATCCAGTATCTATCCAGTGCTGGAATCCAATGAAAATAAGCCTTCATTTATGGTATTATACCGACTGACAGATGCATTTATTTGTAGACGTGTTTGTCATGTGGATATCCCCCTCCCTCATACGAATATTATTCCATTATTCCCATCGCAGCGAGCTGATTATTCCACCTCATCTATAGGGTTTAGTTCATCCCATGTTCATTTTCATACCCCAACCCATCCCCATCGCTCTCCTATCCTGAACTATACTATTTGCCCTCTCCCTTCCCTCCCTATTGCCTCCGACAACAGGGGTGAAAAAGTGACAGAATGTGGTTGTTGATGTGTATTGTTACTATGTTTGCGATCGGCTTGACCATCCGACAGTGACCGACAATACACTGTTTGTATTATAGCCAGCTGTACCATACCCATATCCAGATATGCGGAATTCAAACAGACCAACATAAGATTAACTTGATCCTGCAGATAACGGTTGTACAAAGTGCATAAAAAGCCGGGGCTCCTAATAACAAATTATTACTATCGCCAGATAACTTCAGACACTCTGGAGCAAAACATCGTGTAATTATTTACGTAGGTTATACTTACCTACCTATTTTTTTTACCTAAATTCTGTTATCCAAAATGGTGCGAAGTATTTGCAACAGGGCTTGGTGTCTGTTTAGTAGTCGTCAGCGTAGTTCTTATTGTTTGTGGGTGTCTCCTGCGAATTTCCTCTTACCTGGAAATTCTGGAATACTGTGTTATGTGATTCAGTTAATTTTCAATTAGGTAAGTAGTTTTTATTTTGCCTCTCTCTATCCCCTAGTCACGAAAAATGTAATAAGTATTACTTACCTACTGATGAACTGGCTAAACTTGCGAGTCAGCAGTGCCTCGGTGCCAGCGGTCGTTATGCTTTTGTTGTGCAGTTATTATAGGTAGTTAAGTTAGTATGAACTAAAGTGCTCTGTAACTTGTGGATTATACCGCTAACTCTCTCAAAATCCCTGATCGTGCTCTGCTCAATAGGACCACCCAACAAAACCGTGGACCAAACGATAAAAAAAGTAAACCTATTTATTTACTTGAGATAGGTTCTATTATATCCTTTAATAGCATTCGATCAAGGTCAGGTACATCCACCATCAATGCTCGCTCACAAGTGTGACACGTGTCCACTCGCACCGTCACAGTACTTACGATCAGCCCAAATCAGTATTCTAAACTCTTACCACTAGCCTACTAGTTAAGTAGGTACTTACATTTTAATAAAGTACAACTGGATATTCGCGTAATCACTCTCCGTGTATTTAATTGTTAAGGACAAAGTCTGCGAAACTATAGACAGAATGGCATAGGGCAAAGTACAGTGCACTTAGAAGGTGTAGTAACAGTTCAAATCGTCGTCAGTTGGATTGGTCCCTCGTGCGCGATACGCGTAATCCTACAACCCTCTGACCAAGTTAACAAGTCCATAATCCAACGGCTTGGCGCAACTGCGTCAGTCTATGAGTCATATTTTGGCTGAACTCATCCGTAGCACACGTATTGCATCAGTATTACAGAAAACTTCTAACCGTGAAGACAAGGCCGACACATCACTCTCGTCACTTTGGCTCGATATCAATCAACGGAATATAATATTTTTCACAGAAATGAGCCACGATACAGCCCAAGTATCGGTGCAACAAGGAAGTCTGCTAGGGGTCTGGTGCGAAAATGAAGAGGGAAGGTATTGGGCCTTCAAAGGAATCCCGTACGCCAAGCCTCCAATAGGAAACCTCAGGTTCAAGGTTAGATTTTTTTTTATATAAATCGGTTCTCTCGGACTGAAATAAGCTCATCATTCGTAGTCCACACGCACGAAGACGTTCTAATTGAATTTAACCCACGACCCTGTACTAAATTCCAAATTCTCCTACTTTTAATAAAACTTGTAAATACTGTATAAATCATCTATTTCATTCCCTAGTCTCAGTCTACCGTTTCATAGGTATGCATTAGAGACAGAAGTTGGCACAAGTAGGTATACCTACCGCCACCTGCCTACTCTATCTATGTGCAACATAGCAGCATTTCTCATAATTTAACTTATTATAGTAATGTTAAAATGTATGTGCACTGCTGACCGGCGCGACGGCGGCGTATTGATCAATGGAATATGGCTTTGTGTCATGAATGAAATGTTATGTTCTATTTACTTCACACTTTAATTAACAATCACTAAGTTTTCTAAACGCCTGTGCCTTTTCACATGTATCCGGCAGCCGGCCGGTCGCCGGGCCGGGTAAAGTAGTAATGTATGAGCTCCAATGACAGCTTTCACATGCACAACCGGCCGGCGACCGGCCGGGTGTCAGACGCGTTCACATGAACACGGACGCAAGCCGGCCGGCGAGTGCAGGGAGGATCATTCGACCGCTAGCTTCACTTCGAGTAGGCGGTACATTCCATGCTTCGCAGAATGAACGGAAACGAAATTGACGTGGAGGTCTTGATGACACTCGTAGAAGAGCGGCCTGTCCTATGGGATAAGACTCTCCCTGCTTATAGAAACAGGAATGAGACAAAAGAAGCTTGGAAAGAGGTATGCGTAGGACTAAATCCAATATATTCCCTCATGTTTGTATCGGCGCAGACGTCGTCGATACAATAGGAGTAGGGCTATTTGATTTTTTCGTTCCATTAGAAACAAACTACGACGTGTTCAGTCTAGTACCTCGATAATACTGAGATCACTCTTCCGGCGACCGTGTTCAAACCGGGTACATGTGAAAGCGCTTGCTAAGCCCGGCTCCCTACCGTTTAGCCGGCGACCGGGTGCATGTGAAAAGGCACTAAGTTTTTAAGTTATTTCATAACTTCTTACGTCTCGTCACTTCCAGGCTCCCGAACCACCATGTTCTTGGGAGGGAGTGCGCGATGCTTCCAAGCACGGCCCCGTGTGTCCCCAACACAACGAGAGACTGGACAGGACCGAACTGGGAAGCGAAGACTGCCTCTACCTGAACGTGTATACCCCTGCACTGACGTCACAGAGACTACCCGTCATGGTCTGGATCCACGGCGGAGGCTTCTACACAGGCTCCGGCAACTCAGACATCTACGGCCCGGAATTCTTTATGGCCCGAAACGTAATACTAGTCACATTCAATTATAGGTTAGAGGCGCTAGGATTCCTGTGCCTTGATACCGAGGAAGTGCCAGGCAACGCTGGCCTGAAGGATCAGGTGGCGGCCTTGAAGTGGGTAAGAAATAACGTTGCAGCGTTCGGTGGCGATGCGAACAACGTGACGATATTTGGCTGCAGCGCTGGGAGCGCGTCGACGTCTTACCATCTCCTGTCCAAAATGAGCGAGGGGCTGTTTTCGAAGGCTATATGCCAGAGTGGGGTGTGCCTTAACGAATGGAGCTACGGTCTCTACGGACGGGAGAGAGCATTCCAACTCGGGAGACAATTAGGATACGACACTGAGGACCCTCAAGAGTTATTGGACTTTCTAAGAACTGCACCCCTGTCTAAATTATTTAATATCAGTCTCCCGTCTTTAGGAAAGAAATACGAAGATTTTAGCGACTCCATTATGCTCGGGCCTGTGATAGAAAAATGTCAACTTCCTGGGGAACATTTTATAACAGAACCTCCCCCAGATTTAGTAAAGAAAGGTCACATAGCTAAAGTGCCCATCATAGTTGGTTACACGACCGGTGAAGGCATTGAGATAGCAAGACACTTCTCTAGAATGCACCCAGCTTTACAACAAACTGGTATAATGCTGCCCAGAGAACTGAAGCATCAATGGACTTCCGAGCACATAGCGGAGGCTGATAAAAAGATGCGTGAATATTACTTTGGGGATAAAGAAATCTGTGAGGATTCATTACAACAAGTCGTAGACGTGTATACAGATGTAGCGTTTTCGTACAATATCGCTCGATTCGCGAAATATGCGTCGAGGAACTCGCCGACATACGTGTATAAGTTCGATGCCGAGTCTGAGAGAGATTACACGAAAAAGTCGTATAAAATGGAAGCGATTAGGGGCGCCTGTCACGCGGACGACATCTATTACCTCTTCCACGTGACTGCGCTCGACATTCCGTTGTCGGAAAAAACAAGAAGCACGATACAAGGATTCGTTAAGATGTGGACAAACTTTGCTAAGTGCGGGTAAGTTTATACCAGAGACTATATATACAATTGACTGCGCCTGCGGGGGAATGCGGCTCGCCAAACGTTTGTTGTATTCAACAAACGTTCGCATACGCAACCTATGTCGGGCCGCCAGACAGTTTCGCAACGGCTCGGCTGACCAATCACAGCTCTCTTACCTCGTTCCCCGCCGCCCGTAAATTGGTGAGTTGTGTTTCAAAAGAAAATGTATCTATGCGCTCTCCACTGGATAAGTGCTCCCTGACAGCGACAAATACCTCAAATCTGTAGATACATAGGTATCTGAGGTCTAACAAACAAAAGATATCTACTCATGTGTGCCGGGGCCGGCCGCCCGTAAATTGGTGAGTCGTGTTTCAAAGGAAAATGTATCTATGCGCTCTCCACTGGATAAGTGCTCCCTGGTTTATACAGATCAATTATCTAAAGCTGGCACGTTCAAAATATTTGTTACACGTTGCGCTTGTGTCTACACAACTCTAGTCTGTAAATAAGCGATGACATGACATGATGTTACACTGCATGGGCATCAAAATAATTACAAGAATAGTCTGTCACACATAACAAACGTCAAATCCCATACATTTTTGTTTTTAAACATTTGTTGAACGGGAGTTTTGCTTTGCTTTACTGCTGCTTAGATATATTTTTTTGCATTCGTGTGAAGGTGTTATTGTGATTATTTACCTATTACGATTATTAAACATACTTAATAGTGAAATTGCATTAGTGTGAGTACTGCGAAGGTTCCAGCACTAAACAACTGACCTGTAACTAAATCAGCTTAGCCCGGGTCTCTCAAGAGACGGATAAACAGTCAGATAACTTTTTACACTTTTTGTACTTGTAAAATGTCAAAGCCCCAGATAAACGCTATCTGAGGAATGAGAGAACGGCACCGAATCAAAGTAAGGTCACGCCAGGTTCACTTCAAACATTGACAAAAAATCAACGAGAACAGCCGCACACACACAGCTACATTACATTCCGTATAAGCACGCGCCGCCACACGCACACATTGCCGAATCTCGCTTCCTTCGCGTGCTATGAGACAGGGCTATGCAAGCAATGCATGCGACGAGTCAACGTCCGTCATTCGTCCGGCGGCGGCGCGGTCCAACCCGCGACGCTAAGCGACAACCCTAGCCGTTTGAGCAAGAGTAGGTAGTTATCGTGCGAACAGGGGCCTAGTGAACTTAGATACTATTTCTTATTTATACTATGGTAAGGTACGGACCCCGATAGTTCTCTTGTGCTCGCACCTCTATTTTTTGCCCATATTTGCGTCTCTCTTGTGCCCATGTGCCCCCTCTACGCAGGACGAAGGTGCCAAGCAACTTGGCGCTACCTTTAGTTACGTGTATTTGGCGGGAACGATACTTCAGGCTCATTCTAATTATTTCCAGGAACCCAACACCATCACAAGATATGCTAAAGTGGCCACCGTTCACCGAAGATGACCAACACCATTACTTGATAGGTAAAGAGCCTGGATGTATCCGAAACTACGAAACAGACAACTCGCGACTATGGGATGATATATACGGGGACGCGGCATAAACAACTACAACAAAAGCCTACTAGAAAATTTGAAATAAACAATTATACATTTGTTCAAATCATTTCGTTTATTCTTACCGGTAATTTTCTTAAAAATATACAGCTTAATTAGATCATTTAACTGACTAATCTCCATCCATCCATCTATTTAAGTTTCGATAGTGTCTTATAAACATATCTGTTATGATCTTATGATTATGGCGTGATAAGTTATGTATGATGTAAAAGTTTGAAATGTATGGTATGGTATTTTCTGACAGCTAAAAATAGTTCTGAAAGCTGCCAACAGATGGCTTTGTATCGACATGGGGTTGGGTTTGGATTACGGACACCTGATTTCTGGGGTAAAAGAGATTATGAGGGGCTAGGGGGAGTGGTGGGGACCTCCCCTCTTAAGTTTCAGTTGTCGCTAACCAGGGGTTTTTTTGTTATGAATTTTTAAAAACCGTACTTTGAGGTTAGTCTTTACTTTAGGTTAATAACAATAATATTGGCAATACGTCATAATTTTGCATGTGTATGGTACTTTTGACGTTTTGTTAGGCCGAAAAAAAAAGCATTTTGGTGTGAAAAGTGACTGCCACCTATCCATTAT
>OY735267.1:2245788-2478078 GCA_963457715.1 Argyresthia albistria | reverse complement strand
ATGACCGACCGACCGACCGAGCGAGATTCTCGCTAGCGCTCGCTCGGTCGGTCGGTCATGTCCTAATAGAACGAATGTCCGATTAGCGGCTAGCGCTCGCTCGGTCGGTCGGTCGGTCATGTCCTAATAGAACGAATGTCCGATTAGCGACTAGCGTAGGGAAACGTTTCTTTTCGTTCATTGCACGGTAACGTTTCCTAATCGTTCTTCGTACATGACCGACACAAGACTAGATTCAATCGCAGCATTGTTCTGTGATCGCAGCCGAGCGCTTGTTGAGGTAGGACCTGTGCTGCGCTTGCTCTGACCGCCTGTTCACGTTCGGAAGCGGCGAATACTGCGACTAAAAACTTTTGATCGTTAGTATTTTACCTTTTGTGTTATGTTTATGTATGACTATTATTGTGTTTGTGTTATGTGTATCAATGAGATGACTATTATTACAATTATTTTAGAAGATGGGGAAGAGAGGAAAAATTAAGCGAAATAGGGAAAAACTGGAGAAAGCTAGAGGACCTCTTAGGTAAATGGTATTCTGTTTTTGTGCAATAAAGTATAAAGTAAAGCAAAGTGTAACAGTATTTTATGCTTTCCGTATTAATTTTAGTCATATTAGGTAGTCATGATATTTTTATTGTTACAGACTGAAAAAAGAAAATATGCCAATGAATAATCAGGATTTGGCGTATCCATCAAGCACTAAATTGGATTCAAGAAAGTAGGGATCTTTTACCAGAGTACAACAAATGTAGTCAAAACTCAGTAATACCTAATCAAACTCGGCTCGCTGGTTTGACTCCTACCTCAGAGACCGCCAACAGCGCATAAAGTCTGAGGGGATCTCAACAGACTGGTGTGATCTCTCCGCCGGTGTTCCTCAGGGTGGTATCCTTTCTCCTCTTCTCTTCTCGGTATTCATCAACTCCATCTCTAACGTACTTACTTCTTCTTATCATCTTTACGCAGATGATTTACAAATATACCGACACTTCTCACCTTGTGATGTGAATCTGGCCGTAGAGGCTTTGAATGCTGACCTCAATAACATCAAGAACTGAGCTGCTTAATAAGGGCTGCTGGTCAACCCAGGTAAATCTCAAGCCATGATCATGGGTACACGGCACTCACTTAACCTAATGCAGAAAATGCTCATCGATCCTGTACTGTATGATGGTGCTATAATTGCATATAGCAATAAAGCCAAGAATCTTGGCGTTATATTCGATGAATTGTTGTCCTGGTCGCCCCATGTTTGTGAGGTCAGCAGACGAGTCTTTGCGTCATTTCACTCTCTCCGGCGGTTGCAGTACTTCCTCCCTCTTCAGACTAAAATCACCCTTGCTCAGTCTCTTCTACTCCCTTTAATCGACAATGCGGATGTTTGCTGGGTCAGTGCGAACGAAGAACAACTGAACAAACTCGAACGACTTCAGAACCTCGGGATTCGGTTTGTCTTCGGACTGCACAAATATGACCATGTCTCCCAGGGTCAGTGCGAACGAAGAACAACTGAACAAACTCGAACGACTTCAGAACCTCGGGATTCGGTTTGTCTTCGGACTGCACAAATATGACCATGTCTCCCAGCATCGCAGGGAACTAGGATGGCTACCGATTCGTCTACGCCGTGATATGCACGTTCTATCGTTTCTGTTTAATATTCTGAGAAATCCCCGCTATCCCGCTTATATTCGTGAACGCTTTGAGTTTCTTTTCCCCAGGGATAGCAATAGGAGATCCCACACGATGTCTCTTCTCTCGACTCCTCGACATTACACTGCTGCTTATGATCACTCTTTCAGGTTGAGGGTAATCCGGTTGTGGAACGCACTTCCCTGCGCTATGAGGGACAGTCCCTCAATTTTCACTTTTAAGAAAAGTTTGAAAGAACACTTCCTTTCTCTTTCGTGATAGGTATCTTGATTATATAAGTAGATGTATATGTATGTTTATGAATTATTTTATATATGTATTCATATTTAGGTCTATGTAGCATTTTTATTGTGTCGATATATTATAGTAGATATATTTAGATTCATTTATCTTCATTTTATTTAGTGTGCACTAGGACTATTCTCTCAGAACATTCTGTCCTATCTTGCCTAGGTTTACTGGAAGAAATCTCGTTTTAGAGATAAGCTCGCCTTTGCCTATTTACCTTTGTTTTAAGACTATGTATCACATTGTTTTCCGTGCAATAAAGAAATTATGAAATTATATCGCCAAAACTAAAAATATTCGCAACTATTTTTCAATTAGTAATACTAAATATTACTGTAAATATTTAATAAACATATTTTAAATATACCTTCAGCGTTCTTTATCCTTTCTCTACGCTACCTATGTCGAGTAATTACTGTTTTTCATAGCGTCACGCCTTTTTCCTTGTGGGGTGGCAGAGACACAATTGTGCCCAATCAAAGCCTATAAGGATATTCAATGCTCTTATTTGGTTTTGGAGGGGAGGCAGGGCAGATTATTTTTTTCCTCACGGTGTTTTCCATCACCGTCATAAAGGCCCTTTAATGTAAGTACTTAGGTAGTTTGTCTTATTTCCTGTTTTTCGTACAAACTTGACAACTTGAATGACTGACATTGTTCCACTGACCATCTTTAGTTACGGGATTAGATTTGAGTTTATGTCCTACATGTACTACACACGTTAGGTGTACCTACAGCGTAGCATAAAATAACATCATAACGTCACGCACGCCTATTCTCATACTACGCAATAGATCAATATTATGCAATCCTAGTGTAGCCGTTCCCGCGTTGCTCTGTATGCACACAGACGCGCTACGCTCGCACACAGACGCGGTGCGCTAGCCCGCCGAGTATTTTACCTAAAATCGAGCGGCTTGATTTAGAGAGTACGCTCTTAATAGCTGTGTGGATAGCTGGCATGGAAGCACTTTTTATACCAATCTTTTCATTCTTCTGTATAATAAAGCCGATTTTTGCGTTTTGGTGACAAATATTTTGGAAATTTCAATTTCATTTTCCGGAAAAACTACGCATTTTCTCACAAAAATAAAAGCACTTTGGTGAGGAAAGTGACCACCAAAAATCCATTACACATCTTTTTAAAATTAAATTAGGTATGAACGATTTAAAAGCCATTCCCCATGTCTTGCCTGCGGCATCTGTTGGCAGCTTTCAGAACTATGTTTAGCTGTCAGAAAATCGCCTATTCCATTCATTCATTCACTTTAGCACATCACTAGTGCAGAGCGGCCCCTGTCCGTCGTCTCGTCGGTCGTTGTCAGACAGTTGCGCTCGTGGAGACTATTTTTGTATAAAATAAAAAAGATTATTTGGTACAGGGAATGGTCGACTGATGCTTTATTTTTCTATTTTAAATTGCGATCTTTTGTTGTGCGTGGCAGCCGGACAGTTGTGCCAGCGTCGTGTTGTGTAACACATTGCTGTGCGTCTGGCGGGCTTCCGAAAGCCTGATTTGCGGACTAAACTTTTCTCGCTGTGGAGCCTCTCGTGGCGTGCTGTTCAGCCTGTTTCCTGCGGCAGCCGGTGAACCGTGATTTCCATGGCCCAGTGAAAGTTAATGGACGTAATTTCACCTGAGATCGTGTCGCGATGGCTTACAATTCTTCGCTAGACAGCTTTTGTGGCTCGCCGTTTTGGGTAAGCTTTTTTGACCTTGTATTGTGTAATATTCCTGCCTTGTTGTAACTTGAACACCGGTTCGACTACCCACTGGTTTTGTGGACATTTTCTTATCACAATACCTAAAGATACCGTTAGGAGTAAGCTCAATGGTAGGCAATGCATGTGTTTATATCCATCAGTTTTATTATTGGATTATGTCTATTTTAATTAGATTACTGCACCAGTTTCCAAATCATGAATTAATTTATTTTCCATTGGGTTGGGAATGACTACAACTTACAACATGTAAAGTAGTTCCCAGTAGTTCCTGTCCTGTCTCTGTCTCTCTCTCTCTATCTATCCATAGCTTGAAACTTTTTGATATAAACATATTTTCAAATTGCAAAAAGGTACAAACTACATACTTACCTACCGTTTTTCCCAAAAAAACATTCTTTGTTTACTTTAGAAGTTTAGTTTAGGATTTCTAACTCCAAACTAGGGTTGGAGTGGCTTCCGCCCCTTTATCAACACTTGGACCCAAACTAGTTGGAACTAAAACTAAAACATCAAATTGTGGAGGCTGTTTTCGCATACATTTAATTATTTTGAAGGAATAATGCCTGTCTTTATCTTTATACTTTATTGCACACAAATCAATACATTATGACAATTAAAAATGGAAATGACATGTACAAAGGCGAGCTTATCTCTATCGAGAGATTTCTTCCAGCAAACCCAGGATGGAAAGGATAAATAAATCAACAATAGGTAGATCCAAGTGTACAACATCAAATACTGTCATGCCTGTTTGTTGGAAGAAATCTCTCTAGAGATAAGCTTGCCTTTGTACAATATCTTTCTGTAAATTTTGTGTTTTTTTTAATGTTTTTGTGCAATAAAGTATAAATGAAATGAATTGAATAAGAATAATTTATGATAATCCAGTCCAAACTAGATAGAATTTAAGATATTTGAAAACTAGATCCTTTTTTGAAGTTGATAACTTTTGAGATATGACCGGACCGGACTGTTCAGTTGTATTACTTGTACAAGTTGATTCAGCCCAATGTCTCATACTTCTGCTGTGAACACTCATCCACATGAAGGTCTTTATTCATAGATGAGGGGGTTCAGGTTTATGCAGGGTTCAGTGGCAAGGTCTTACTCATACCAATGACACTCAATGTTCCATCAATCTGTGCAATAAGTTGCAACTTTTACAAATGAGGCAAATTAATGTCTGACTGAAAATCTGCTATAGCCACACTAACAAAACAGTAATTCAGCTCTGTAAACTTTAACAAACTGAAGAGCCGAAAAGAGCAAATAAAGAGAAAAGATAAGTAAAGGCAAAGATCTTATTTATCTTTGCACAATATGTTGAAGTATTTTTTTTTTGCCACAGAAATATAATGAGAGATAAAATAAATATTGATTGACTGACTGATTCATACATTGCATAATGTTAGACAATTTGCATTGGTTCACATTCACACTAGGCACCTAGCTGAGTAGGTCAGCTGGTGACTTGATTGTCATTGTAAATCACATTTTCACAATGTTATATCCCTATCCCTTTGAAATGTCCACTAACCACATAGAGAGAAATCCACAACATTTATTGAACTTATGGTGAAATTTATCTGTACAATAGGTACCTTTATTCAGCACAAACAAACTGCTTATCTTTTTCTATGTTTTAGAGGTATCCATCAGGTTTCAGGTCACCACTTTAATCACCATATTTTTATCAATGCTAAACCTAAACAGTTGAGACATTTATCACATTTCCTCCTCTTTTGCATGTTATTATTTAATTTTGTAACTATTCAACAAAAACGTTTACAAAGTAACTGGAAATTGAATGGTTTTCAAACACTTTACTTTACTTTACTTTATACTTTATTGCACAAAAACAGAATTCAGACACTTAATAATGGGAAAAAAAACGTGTACAAAGGCGAGCTTATCTCTAATAAGAGTTCTCTTCCAGCAAACTGTTCCACTTTTTCAGTCTCCTATTCCTTTCTGAGTGAAACAATGGGAAGGAGATTATTGCATAAAATATTTCAATTATTGGACATAATATTTGTGAAAATGAGAGTTAATTATTAGGTACAGTCAAGTTCATTAATATATGAGCAAATCCAAGGCTTCAAATATAAATGTACATGGAAGGGTACATAAATATCTGAGCAGATTCACATGTTTTATTGATGAATCTGCTCAGATATTGATGTACCATTCCATGTTACATTTATATCTGAAGCCTTGGATTTGCTCATATATTAATGAACTCGACTTTACATGTATTTGTTTTATAATTTGTTACTGAATTTTTGCTTAAACTTGGATAGAGATGTCAAGCAACACAGCACAAGTAGGTGTGCAACAAGCAAGCAGCAAAGGTATCTATTAAAGTACAATTAACATAATTATTCATTGTCTTCCTCAAATTATACCTATAAAATACAGTGTAATTTATATTAGGATTACACATAATGATGATCAACATCTAAAACCAAGATTAAAGTAAAGTACCTACCTAAGTAAAAGTAAAAAGTTGTTTATTTCTTAGAAACTGTTAAAAAACACAAAACAAGACTTCCCAGTAAGTAATAAGAATACTTGTGTTGGGAATGACTCGCAACTTCTCTTAAGATTCTAGCGTATATGTAAACATTACTGATAAACCGCGGAAATCATTGCTTCTGCCATTCTATCTTTGAATGCCAGGGCTTCCAGTGTTTGTTATCCAATGACAGGGTACATAGCCATAGGTAAATGCACCAATCCAACCATGCATGTAATTGAATCAAGTTTCACAAAGAAGGCTAGTAGCTAATTTTCAAGTTATTTTAGAGAACTTGACTGCTACTCCATCATTGAAAAGCCCATAGCAATCCCACCTGTTGTCATGCAAGTTCATGCAACATTGCACTTTGTTGATTATTATGATTACAACCTGCTGTCTATACAGAAGCAATGCGCTATACTGCCGACTATGGTGGCATGGATATAAGGTCGCAAATTGATCTAAGCCGCAGCTTTTCTGGTGGGCAAATTATATTTTATAGGGGGGGGGGGGGTCTTTAAAATATCACGCTAGTACAAAATACCAGTCTGGTTTAGCCGTTAATTTGTATGCTATAGTCCACACAGCTACAAATTGCTGCTATAGCCGTGACCCCCGGCATTTACTGTATCTGTCCGTATTTCTGTGTTCATCCTCGCATCGCATCCGTAACAGAGCCAGTCAGTTTTTTGTCACATCAAGTCACGTTTATCAAATTCCGTAAACCTACCTAGTACCTACCTATCTACTGTATCTACTTCGTCTCACTCGACTAGTTACCTACTACTTGGTAATATAATAGATTTTTATGCGGTGTCTTGAAATAGCACGAGAAATATCATAAAATGTGGTTGAAGCTCGATGAGGCTTCTAAATGCTTTGTAGGAGCATATTTTCTGATATTGTCCAGGAAGGTACCTATATAGTTTGGTTTTACAATCCAGTTGCAGATAATGGTTGCAGGAGAACAGGAAACAAGGCGAGACCTGAGAATAAGTGAATTTCCGGCACTTACACCTACTTTTCAGCTACGTTATCTCTTATCAAATGACAGTTCATTGATATGCAAGTGTCCTTGATCTGATAACGTTCGCTTACCTGCTAACATATTTCGGGAGTAAACGTCGATTCACATCACACATATCAGGGATCCCACGTGTCAGTGTCGTCACGGACACTGACAAGTGTGACTAGGACTACTCTCATAGAGAATGTATGAAAGAATATTTTTCACTGACGCGGACCTGTGCCGGATCGGTGGGATCCCTGATACCTATGTGTGAATCGGCCTTAAAAGTCTATTAGAACTTTTAATTTAAAAGAAACCAAAATATTTAACATCAATCAGAAATCACAATATGAATTAGGATCGAGAGCAAAATAAAATATAGGTAGGTACCTATGTGATATTTTTTTTTTATAGAAACATACATAAACATTTACATACAGGCACATACATTGCTTCTGGCACCACACTAGGATACCCTGTGTCGTGGGAACCAGAAACAGCTACATTACAAACATGTGAACATCCAAAACCTGGAAGCTTTTTTTGTCCTCCGCCGGGATTCCAACCCGGGACCTCTCGCATGGTAGGCAGATGCACAACCGCTACGCCACAGAGGTCGTCGTATGTAAGAAAGGCGATTTGTCAGCACTTGGAAAGTGACGTAACATAATCTATCACCTAGCCTAACCTATCTCCACTGCAACCAATTTAATTCATTGCTAATGTTAAAAGACTGTCAACTTTTGTAAATCTCGAGTAAATCACCCATTCAATCAAACACACAGTCACACACTTCACTCATGTTACACGATACATAATATTCAATTATACATACCTATCTATAAACATTATTCTAAACAAAATTGTCCATGAACACACGTTCATATAAGAATACTTATTTAATATTTGCCCACTTGTTAAGTTTCTCGATCTTAATTTATTTTTTGTATTTTTTGTGGATATCTGTTATTGGCTTTCATTCTGTATCTTTGTTCTTGTAATTTGTTTGTCTATGTGCTGTTGATGTCCCAAATAAAATGAAATAAAATAAGGTGAAGATGAAGGTGAAATTCTAAGTAGGTACCGCTCAGTCAGGTTACCCAGGCCGTCTCGCCTAACATCAAATTACTTACCTCGATGTTTGTAACGGTAGCTCTCCGGTTGGATGGTCATTCAGTCAGTCATTCGGTACTTTGGGAACAATTTTGGACTAACCATTGCCATGATTATTAAGTGGAGCGCGGTCGCCAACTGCTCGTAATCGGTATAAACAAGCAATCAAGACTATTGCTAGATGCTCCGCGCCGAAGTAGCCATTCTTGTGTTAAGGCCAAGTCATGTCTGCCTTCGCCTTTTCATACGGGCTCTTGAGGTGACAGGAGCGGGGGAGGGGGCGGGAGGCTAGCTCATCGCATTATGAATTACCTAAATTCCGAAAATCTAGCAACGCCAAGTGCCACCATATCAATGTAGAAATGTCTTAAGATTACCTTACCTGAGCCTACAGAGGCCGGTAGGTACGACCGGTTGGAATAATTTCTAACTCATAAAAAAGTAGACTCGTCATTGGAATCTAGTTTAGGAACAAAAATCCTGGCAATTTTAATGTCCTACAACAAGTTTTCTTTTAGCTTTTTTAAAGCATCTCAGAGACATCAATATAGACATAATCGATTCATATGGCAATATTAGTCGACCACAGACGTGGTATTTGGCAGCGTTGAGGATCGTGTACTCGCGAGCTTCCATACAAAAAGCGGTAACGTTTCCCACCCCCATTTTTTTACATGTTTGAAATACTATGGAAAACTCTGCTCGTACGTTTTGATTTTTTTGAAATAATGTATATTTTAGGAAATATAAGAACTTATATTTTTATATGTTACATAGTTTTCCATAGTATCTCAAACATATAAAAAAATGAAAAATCGGACAAGGTGTAAGGGGTGGAAAACGTTACCGCTTTTTGTATGGAAGCTCGCGAGTACACTATCCTCTTAACACATGAAACTATGAGTGAACACAACCGCAAGAAAATAAAACTCGGGCAGCCACATTAAACATAACGCCTTGGGAGAAATCAGATCCCGGTGACGCCACTTTTCTTTTTCCTTTTTAGGGTTCCGATCCTTAAAAGGAAAAAAAGGAACCCTTATAGGATCACTTTGTAGTCCGTCTGTCTGTCCGTCTGTCACGACCCCTTTTCTCAGGAACGCGTGGAGGTATCATGTTGAAATTAATATCGATTACTCAAGTCTATGGTCCCTTAGAGCTGTGAAAAAATTAAACTTCTAGGTCCACGCAATCAAAAGATACCGCGATATTATGTCATAATTTTGCTGAATTTGTATGAACTCACGTGGAACTCGCAAGGGAATCAAAACCTAGAGGGTACTTCCCGTTGACCTAGAATCATGAAATTTGGCACGAAGCAAGATCTTATAGCACAAATAATGGGAAAAATCTGAAAAATGCAAATTCCTGTCTTTCTAAAAAAATATTCAATTTGGTTTACATGGATGACATCACACTTTAGTTGTTTATGTGGAAACCTAATTACACGTATCACGCTCTCCAAGTGTGATCGGAACCCTTGGTGCGCGAGTCCTACTCGCACTTGGCCGGTTATTTTTTAGGGTTCCGTACCCGAAGAGTGCCAAACGGGACCCTATTACTGAGACTTCACTGTCCGTCCGTCTGTCTGTCACTAGGCTGTATCTCATAAACCGTAATAGCTAGACAGTTGAAAGTTTCACAGATGATGTATTTCTGTTGCCGCTATAACAACAAATACTAAAAAACAAAATAAATTTAATATTAAGGGGGCTCCCATACAACTAACATATTTTTTTTTCAGTTTTTTATAGATAACGGTACGAAACCCTTCGTGCGCGAGTCCGACTCGCACTTGGCCGGTTATTTTTTCTATAATTACCAGAGATCCTCACCGGTTCACATGACGATGATTTGGTCCAACAAATCGAATAATCTGCCGACCCAGTTTACCAGGAGCACGACTCTGTGTGGACTTAATTGACTTGACGTCACATCACAGGGCCTTAGAATATTATGGTACATTTTGTACGTGTCGGGTTCTGACTGTCTCTGTGAGTTTAATATTCTTATGGCCGTTACTCGGAATCGAAATAGTAGATTGTACAACAAGGGCATAAAATGGGTTTTATGTACGAGTTATACACTCTGCTTTTCACTTCGATTGTGAGGAAATTAAACAGAAATATTGCAAAAAAAGTATAATTTCCTCCTCACTTGACATTGTTAAAAGTAAATATTATGAAATAATTGCAAATTGAAATTACCGAGAAAAAAATAAGGACTTCCCGCCATTAAACTTTTTTTTTTGGACGTGCCTCCGCAGCCGGCTCTGGCCGCCGCCGGCAGTGGCACTTAGCATAGGTGTATGTGGCTGTTTACCTGACGACCTTTGTCAGAGTCTGAGATTTAGACGAAGATTTTACTTTATGCTCTAGAACATAACATTTGATTTTATGCTGGCTATACCCGACATAAAGACGAACTTTACGAGCATGAGAAGTGAAAATGATATTGGTATTGTCAAGACCGTTCACCTAAAGTAAATCTATTACGATACCATCTGAACCGTTCTGTTTTTATATTGGTTAGAAACAAGTTTCTCCATAGTCTTCACAGCATTACTTATTTTAATGGTTCCAGTAGGTACCAACTTCGCCGACCTTTCTAGTATCTTATCGTCGTCGCTAACTTGCTAACCACACATAACTATCACAGAACAAACATTATTTCAATTGTCACCCGATTCTCCTCTCTGTTATTGCCGCTGAAATGGTGCAGTCAGTGATCCTTTATTATTTTATTTAATTAGAAGACGACAAACCCATCAATACAAATATTTGACCTATGCTGTATTACCTATCAGTAAAAAGTACGGCATTGGGAATCAACTCGTTTTAGATACTATATACTAAAACCGCACCGGCTTTATCGTCCTAGCTTCGTGCAGCGATTAAGATTTATATTTATAAATAAAGATGGACTTCTGATACGTGGCACGAGAACGAGATACATAAAATTACATAATGACGCCGCCATAAGATGCGGTCAAGGGTAAAAAACTTGTTTATCCAAATGTTATTCTTACGCCCAGTCGAAGTTCATACATTCTGAACCCAGCTAGACGAGTGTTCTTTACCAGATTTGAACTTTTGAGAATTAAAAAGTATATCCTGTGATCCTGTCATTTTGCTTTGTCGGTTTCTGAGTTGCACTTAACCTAACCTAACCTAACCGGTTTCCGCCATAATTATGATCTAAGTTTGATGGATGACATCATGACTTCCATAATTATGTATGTATGTAGCGGATAGGTTTTGGAAAAACACAACTTACTACTTTAAGTAAGACAGGGACTTATAGTTTAGTATGATATGTACCACTGCATTGAGCTGTTTATTATAATGATGATGATAGGTTCGCGTCCGTAGTAACAATTACGTTGAATGAGCTCATATTCTTAATCGCTGTTTTGCCTTTTAAACTAACTTTGTATGTAGAGTTAAGGCAATTGCTGTCACATCAAACCATTCAGAATGAGACTTACTGGACTTACAATCATACGATTCTTCTTTATCTTCCCATTGAAACTTTAGTCCACATATAAAATAAACATACACTATGAAATATAACGCGGGTTGATATACAAAATCGTACGTATCGGTCGGTATAAACGACTAGAACCCACGATCCTAGTTTAGCAGGCTTGTGCTAGAATGCACAAAATACATCTCAAACACTTGCAGGCAGCGCTTGTATGACTACCAGTCAAAATTTGTGTTCGCTGCTCTGCATTCCAGCCTTTACATTCTTAAGGTACAATTCCGAGATGAGATGCAGACTTGACCGGTCCTATTCTATACCTAACTGTCTATCTTATCCCTTACAGGACGCAAACAAAACATGGTACACAAGCGATCCCGAGTTCACACCATGCTTCGAGAGGACCGTCTTGGTGTGGGTGCCCTGTATCTTCCTATGGGTAGCGTCTTTCCTAGAAGCGTACTACATACTGCACAGCAAGGAGAAGAATATACCGTGGAACATACTGAACCTGACGAAACTCTCTATCACATGCCTACTAATAGTGCTGACGTTCGCGGATGTGGGTGCCACTGTGCACAGGAAGTCTCAAGAGGAATACAGCCTGGACAATTATGTGTACGACGTCGATTACTACACGCCGGCGGTGAAGATTTTGACGTTTGTGAGTATAGTTTATTTTGTTGGTCAGTACAAGGGTGGATGGATGGACTATGCGTTTCTCATTGCTCTGTCAGCGCAGAGGAAACCTTCCCTCCCTATTGGAAACACGAGAGAGTGGGTGCGTCAATGGTGATATTTGTGGTAAATATACAGGTGTGACAGAAAGGGGTGTACAAGCCGAAAGAGGGTTGTTAGGGACATCATTCTGAACAATTTTCACTATGGGACCGACTTGGTCAGAGCAACTGAATGAAATGCAACATGAATTTCTGTTGCCGCTATAACAACAAATATTAAAAAACAAAATTAAATTAAATATTAAGGGGGGATTCCATACAACACACGTGATTTTTTTTGCTCATTTTTGCTCGATATTGATAATGGTAGCAGGGAGACGCTTAAAATGTTCACAATATATTGAGTTGATTATTTACTTAAAAAATAAGTAATTAAATAAATATTTAGGGGGGGCTCCCATACAACATGTTTTTTTTTTTTTGCGGGGTTTTATAGTGAATGGTACGGAACCCTTCGTGCGCGAGTCCGACTCGCACTTGGCCGGTTATTATATTTAGCTTTCGGCGCTCATCCTAGAAGGTTAGCCAAAACAGTTTATCGTAGAGGTATAACAAAATTACATAGTAATTAAAGTCCTGACAAAAAATTCGATGCTGTTATTCTATTGCATCCAAGGCCAGTTCGTCATATTTCTAAACGGATTTAGTCTCGCTGTTATAATGAGGCATTTGATTGTTACTGGCATTAAGGTGATCTCACAAGCCACTGAAATTAAAAAAGTTACTACCGCATTCAAAAGAACCGCTCTTCGCTTGAAGGACCGTGGTTTTGACAACCGCTCCGGGGCTTTCCTGGTCACTTGCTAGGCAGCGCGGTTAACCCTGCCAGTTTTATGGGCACGTTTGGGCCTGGTGCTACTTGGGGCGGTACCCCGAGATGGCGCTAAGATATATAGGATGTATTCTAAGATTAGCGCCACCTAGAAGTATGCCCCTTGACTAGCAGTAAGACACCCCCCATAGGGTGCATGACAGGTGACACCAAGACGTCTGAAAACATCTATTGTAAGGGATGAAAGTATAACTTCCCCTAATTTTAATGTTAAATATTTTTCTTTTCCGGCCAGGAGAACAAGCGGAAGTATGTTAACTGAAACCATGGCGTTTAAAGTACAAATCTTACTCCTCACGCCCTCTCTTTTTAAGAAGGGTTACTAATTCTAACTTGTATGGGATGAGCACCCTGTGGTAGAATACTAAGAAGACCTATCATTCTATCATTCCGTATTGTTTCAGGCACTATCGGCCACATTGCTGTACTATAACAGAAAGTATGGTATGCGGGCGTCAGGGGTGCTATTTTTCTTCTGGCTGTTTCTTACGATCGCGGGGCTGTCACAACTCAGGTAATCTCAAATCTAGATTCTAGACCTACGTTGCTTATTATCTCTTACTACACTCATATCCCATATCTGAATGTCTGGCAATTTGGCATAGTGTATGTGTAGAGAGATGACCCATTCCCGTACCAGTACATTACTGCAGGAAACTACTCCATTAAGCACTAAGGATTTAGTTTGTACATCAACATTGCGCTTGGCAAAGAATAGAGAGGAATATAGGGAGCTGACCGCCAACCGCCACTGGAGAGGCGCTTTAAGAATAGAGAGGAATATAGGGAGCTGACCGCCAACCGCCACTGGAGAGGCGCTTTAAGAATAGAGAGGAATATAGGGAGCTGACCGCCAACCGCCACTGGAGAGGCGCTTTAAGAATAGAGAGGAATATATAGGGAGCTGACCGCCAACCGCCACTGGAAAGGCGCTTTAAGAATAGAGAGGAATATAGGGAGCTGACCGCCAACCGCCACTGGAGAGGCGCTTTAAGAATAGAGAGGAATATAGGGAGCTGGCCGCCAACCGCCACTGGAGAGGCGCTTTAAGAATAGAGAGGAATATAGGGAGCTGACCGCCAACCGCCACTGGAGAGGCGCTTTAAGAATAGAGACGAATATAGGGAGCTGACCGCCAACCGCCTCTGGAGAGGCGCTTTAAGAAGAGATGGAGAACGTCAACAAACCAATACGGTATTGGCGTCATTTTGGAAGATTGGTTACAAAAAAAAAAACTCCCCAAACAAGGTCTTGGATGTTTACATGTTTGTGATGTTGTTGTTTCTGGTTCCCACGACACAGGGTATCCTAGTGTGGGGCCAGAGGCAATGTATGTGCCTGTATGTAAATATTTATGTACGCGAGTGAGCGTGACACTGTCTGTCTGCAACCCAATTGCACCCAATTGCAAAGCTGGGCCGGCCTGCATACCAACTTGATAATGTAGGCCGGCCCATCTGGGTTGCCGACTGCACATACTTACAGGCACATTATATGTTTTGCTTCTGGCCCCACACTAGGATACCCTGTTTCGTGGGAAACAGCGACATCATAAACATGTAAACATCCAAGACCTAGTTTGTTTCCCCAGCCGCGATTCGAACCCGGGACCTCTCCATTGGGCAAAGAGGCCGTCACTACGCTACTACGCACGCTGTCTCGTTCACCCGCTAGTTAACCACGCTTGCTGTTTCGCTCACACACTGACGCGACACGTCGCGTCGTCGTCCGCAGCTGCAGTCCGCTATAGTTTGCGCGTGATAACATGGCAATAGCGGTCATTGACCCACTAGGAAAATGTATGTGATTTGATATTGCGGCAGTGCGGCCTGGTGGCGGCAAACGTCAAATCACATACATTTTCTTCGCAAACTATACAAATCAACCTTCATTGAGCTACGTGTTCACAGGTCCGAGATTCGGGATCACATAAGTGGTATGGACGAGGACGAGAACGTCCGTTATGCCTTCATTAGCTATATGATATACTACCCACTCGTGGTGCTGATGTTCTTATTGAACTGCTTCGCCGACCTACCGGCTAAGGACACGCCCTACAAGTTTGATAAGGTAAGGACATCATATGTATAATCTAATCACAGATACTATAATATTATACTAATACAGATAGACCACGAAGAACAAAATATGTGACCGGCGTAAACTGAGATGCTACAGAAGCTTCTTTAGTTCGAGGGTTTTATCGCTTGGTGCAGCACTATCGAAAAATTGCAAATACCACGAGATGGCGCTAAGATATATAGGATTTATTCTGAGATTAGCGCCACCTAGAAGTATGTTAACTGAAACCATGGCGTTTAAAGTACAAATCTTACTCCTCACCATCCGCCATCTCTTTTTGACGAAGAGTTACTAATTCTAATTTGTATGGGGTGAGCACCCTGCGGTATAATTAAGGATCATGCATGGGTCCTCTTTACAAGTGTTTGCTGTGCGTTGTCAGTCAGTGTCCGGTCCGGAGGACCATATTGACAATTTTCCTTTTGTATTACTATAACCTAAACGAAATACTAATAGAGTAACAGAGCGGCAGCTTCATGACCAGCGTTTCCGCACAGCGATTTTGAATCTCAATGGGGCCTGCTACACGCTCGATATTTATCGAGTAATATCGTGGATCGTTTTTCGGTGCTACAAAACTCACGATAAATATCGCATCTCTTCATCGCCTCAAATCAGCGGGTCGATTCTCGCGCCTTCGATATACGTTATGTACACCTATATCGAGTGATTTTGTACGGGAATCTGTCAATATAGGTCTCGATATCCGTATATCGAATCGAAGGTGCGAGAATCGACCCGCAGGTAGCGTATTCTGGACATCCGATTGTGACTCGTGTATTTCTGGACATCCGATGATTCGTGTTGCGATCCGTCGATAAATAACGCGGCCCTGGATTACGATCCAAAATCGCGATCAATATCGAGCCTGTAGCAGGCCCTACAATAATTTCCCTCCATCCGCCATCAGAAGCCGTGCCCCGAGCACTCGGCCAGCTACCCCAGCCGGCTGACGTTCAGCTGGTTCGACCCGCTCGCGCTGACCGGCTTCCGCAAGAGTCTGGTCGAGAGCGACCTGTGGGCGCTGAACCCCGAGGACTCCTCCAGGGAGGTCGTGCCCAGGTTCGACAAGCATTGGGAGCAGGCGCTGAGGAACCGCGAGATGTGAGTGGCTTTAGTCAAGAGTTGTACTAGTTCCTAACCCAAGCTACCAACCCAACCCAACCAACCCAACCAAACCCAACCAACCCAACCAACCCAACCAACCCGGTCAACCCTAACAACCCATCCCAGTGACAGAGCCAGTGCTAGCGCGGGGTGGCAGAGGCTCACGTTCAGCTACTTTCTTTCGAAATCAAGAGGTTTCTGCAGATGACTCAAACGAGCCTTAACTCGACGGTTTTACAAGTAAAAACCCCTGAATTCCGGCTACCCTAACACCATACAGCTCCATCATCAGGTGATGAGGATAAGTAGGAATTGTCCCAGCCGGCTTACGTAGTACTACTACTACCAAGTAGCGATAGCATCCGGGCCCTTCAGCTTAACAAAAACTTGATAAGCTCATTTTATGTGAGTACAATACAGAAAAGACGAATAGCATGGTTTTAGTAATAAAAACATGAATATCTCGCCCCCCACAGGAAGAACGCCCCGAAGGCGACGTACACGAAGACCACAGCCAGCGTGAACTTCAAGCCGGACGCGGAAAGGAAGCCGGTGTCGATCCTGCCCGCCATCTGCAGGGCGTTCGGCGCACAGTTCCTTTTCGGCTCCTTCCTGAAGCTCGTCAACGACATGCTCATGTTCGTGTCGCCGATGCTGCTCCAGTGAGTGCCGCCATCTTGTTTGTGACGCCATCTTGTGTGTTCGACTCCATTTTGTTTGTGAAGCCATCTTGTGTGTTCGACTCCATTTTGTTTGTGACGCCATCTTGTGTGTTCGACTCCATCTTGTCTATGACGCCATCTTGTTTATTCCATAGTCTAACCAACATAAGTCTAAACATCCGCTTCAGGATGAGAACCTCAGGCTCCTGTTTAGGGTTCCGTAAACAATGGGTAAAACGGAACCCTATTACTAAGACTTCGCTGTCCGTCCGTCTGTCTGTCCGTCTATCACCAGGCTGTATCTCATGAACCGTGATAGATATACAGTTGAAATTTTCACAGATGATGTATTTCTGTTGCCGCTATAACATCAAATACTAAAAAAGAGAATAAAATATTTAAGGGTATCCCATACAACAGAAATGTTTTTTTTTGCCGTTTTTTTTAATCGAAGGTTTTTATAGATAGATACCTTCGTGCGCGAGTCCGACTCGCACTTGACCGTTTATTTTGTAATTGGCAACTGGATGATGATGTCACTGAGCGGTCATTGCGCTACCGGAATCCAGGCTCTGGGGCCCAATTCTCGTCAATGCGAATTGAAAGACGCTAAAACGTTAAATAAAATGTGTAAAATTACAAAGATACGGACATATCCCTATGTGATCAACAACATTTTTGGCCTACACTTCGTAACCGAAAATGCACTAATATCATACTTTTGTCTTTCAGACTTTTAATAGACTTTGTAAAATACGACGAAGTCATATGGAAGGGTTATCTTTACGCGGTCCTCCTGTTGCTATGCGCCATGGCTCAAACTTTACTGCTGTCGCACTACTTCACGAGAATGTACCTTGTGGGCATGAAGATACGGACGGCCTTGACAAGCGCGATATATAGGAAATCGCTGAGGATGTCAAACTCGTCAAGAAAAGAATCGACCGTCGGAGAGATTGTTAACTTGATGTCTGTTGATGCACAAAGGTTAGTTTTTAGTTAAGTCACAGCCTAGTTGCAAAGAATATCAGTATTAAAAGACGTTAAACGTTTCTTATCCATATTAACATAGCGTATCTGGTTGCTGGCAGTGACACAAATATTGACCAAGAAATTATGATTCATATTTTTGTACAAAAGTCATATCATATCACAATACACTAGGAACCTTTACCATTTCACAACTATAAATAAGTATAGGAAATTTTAAAAAAATATTTCCTTTTACTGGTTGTTGGATGTGTGTGACACAAATATTGACAATGAAATTATGATTCATGATTTTGTGGAAAGTTAAAGGAACTGTGATGCGTCATATTATTTACACAACGATACATTTAACATACCAGTAAACTGTTAGCTCGTCCAATGGACCAAAAGATCCAGTTATTGCCCTCTACGTGAAACTAATATAAAAATTAGAACTTTTGTTCTAATTTTTGACGTGACAACGTCTTATAAATTGGTTTGCCGGGTGACACTTCAAGAAACTGCGTTACGCTCCGCTCACGTTATGCGCTCACAATGAGAGCGAGTGAGAGGCACGCGTCCCTTCCACTCGGGCATGGTTAGCCCGCCTAAGAGCGAGAGAGACAGACATAAAAAGTGAAAGGCGAGGCGAGTGAAAAGGGAAAGCGAGATTCTTTGTATAAATTAATGTTTTAAATATAATTCTTTGTATAAATAAATGTTTTAAATTGTTACTATTATTTCATCCTTCTTCCTACTATACGAATGAATATTCACATTAAAATTATTTTACCACTCAAATTCGTTGTCACGTAAAACTTTCGCCCGTATACCGACTTTACAGGCAACCAATTTTTATATTAGTTTCACGTAGAGGGCGCGAAGTGTCTGAGACCAACAAACAGTAAGTAAAGAGTATTCATATCAGCGTTACAAATGAATCACAGAGTAAGCAAGTAACAAATGCTTTGCTGTTGACAATGTTTGACAAATCTCAGACACACAGTGCCCTCTACCAAAAACAATACAAAACATTACTCCACAACAACAACTGACAACCGAAGTGACGATTTTCATAGTGGCTTCATTAGTTCCGCCTTGGTCGTTCTCTTGTTATCGTGGTGTAATGTTCTTGGTAGACTTTTATAAGGTAGACCTTACTAACAGCTGATCGGACCTCTGGATCATTGCGACCTAATGTTCCAGGGAAAGTTGTTCACAATGACGGTTACCATCATTCCCCAAAAGGACAGCTATATTAAAATCCTGTAACCATTTCCGTCGGTCCATGCTTCCAGGTTCCTCGACCTAACAGCGTACCTCAACATGATATGGTCGGCTCCGCTGCAGATCGCACTAGCTCTCTACTTCCTATGGAACATTCTGGGCCCGTCGGTCCTGGCCGGGCTCGCTGTCATGATAATCCTCATTCCCTTCAACGGGCTCATCGCGAGTAGAACCAAAACCCTCCAGATACGCCAGATGAAGTATAAGGATGAGAGGGTTAAACTGATGAATGAAGTGCTCAATGGAATTAAGGTAAGATGGTTCTCTTCTTTTTCTTTCTAGCCTTTTCTCAAGGCTGAGGATCGTGACTGTTAAGGGCGGGCCCTAGGCAAGCAGAACTTAGAATTTCATCCTTAACTTATTTTTAGAGGAAATCAAATAAAAAATAAAAAAGGTTAAAGCCAAGCTAAGCAAGTCTAACTGAGGAACAACTGTGCCATTTTTATAATGATTAGATAAATAACAAGAACACAAATTCAGATGCGGTGCGACTTCAGGAGACTTTTCTATCGAGCAAAATTAATAAAATTATGTTTATTACCTGTAAATTATCTGTATTAGCTGTGGATTTTTTAAGAACAATAAATAAATAATTAAAATAAATAATTTTACGGGAAAGCGAAGTCACGCTGACACTCGTGATAAGCAAGCTAGTGAAAAAACGTACAGTAATAATACTCATAATTCCGAGCGATTTGTGTTTTGCTAAAGGCTGTTTTGCCTAGGGCGCCGTCTTAAGGTTGCATACAAATACATATGTTTGAGAGTAATATCCTAAGCTGCTTTTGGTAGTAACTCTAGTGTCTTTTACTTCAAAATGCAAAATCAGTGCACGTAAGTAGCAAAAGCGAAAATGTATTACTATGGTACTATCGCAGGGAAATCTTATCAAAACCTGTAATAAATCTTAATAACGTTCTCACGTATAATGTTATAAATAGAAGCTTCTGTACCTTATCTGAATAGTTCTTTGAGGTTTAGGATGCCATCATGATAAGACTATTCAATATTGTTAGTGGTTTTACTATCTGATAACCGCGATGTTTAGCAGACATTTATTGGCATATTTCACAGTTAAATTAAATATGATGAAATTTTTGTTCTCTTCTTGATACTTGAAAGATTTGAGTACCTTTTGCAAGCGTAAATGTTAAATATACTTTTAACTCTCCTATTAATCTTGTCAATGACCTAAGAACGGACGCTCTGAAGTTCGTAAGGATGGAACTTTGTTACGTTCAATATTATTATATGTTATCGTACCGCAAATCAAGACTCGGTTTCTACCGGCATGTGGCAATTGATGGAGGTTATCGAACTCTGTACTACTTTATGTCGCATTTCTCACGCGGAAATTTTATGCGATTATTTAATTACGGAAATACGTGCGTACGTATTTATTTAAATAGGAAGGGAGCTAAGAATATTTTCCTGAACCATGAAACAACCAGTACACATTACACATACATACAGGCACATACATTGCTTCTGGCCCCACACTAGGATACGATGTGTCGTGGGAACCAGAAACAGCGACATCACAAACATGTAGGTAAACATCCAAGACATGGGTTTTTTTTGTCCCCATCCGGGATTCGAACCCGGGACCTCTCGCATGGTCGGCAGACGTGCAACCGCTGCGCCACAAAGGCCGTAGATCATTATCGGCTCGCTCGCGTAAGGTAGGGACACGCGGGCCAAACTAACAATAGCGAACAATAGACATGCGAGCGAGAGGAACTTGGCGCTGCAACTCTAAAATGATTCCATGATTGCTCTTCTACAGGTCCTCAAAATGTACGCATGGGAGCCAAGTTTCGAGGATCAAATACTAAAAATAAGGAATAAGGAAATGCACGTTTTAAAACAAACAGCCTACTTGAACTCGGCCACATCATTCATATGGTCATGCGCACCGTTCTTGGTAAGTTACAGCCACACATTTATCTATTCATGTAAACAATGGTAAATAGCGTGTTGAATATATTGATTAAATGAAAAATTATCAAGATTACCTACATTTATAGAATAGATGCAGAATAAGATACAAATGTCATTCGCACTCGAATAAAAAAGTAAATCAAATTTACTTTAATTCCAATTTATTATCCCAATTGCCCAATAAATGAGATAACGCAAATCACTGTTTTGATCGATAGCCTACTGAAAGCTAATTATAAATTATCTTTATTGCCATGTAATGCCCTTATCATTTTATTAATCGTTGAAAAATATATATAAAACAAGCCCGTGTGAATATAATCCAATGCACAAGTGCATAACCAATGGCATACATTCCTTTATCATTCAGTTGTTTGTTTACTGATAGTGTTGTCTTCCATTTGTTTCTTATATCTGCAATTTCATAGAGGAAATTCATCGCACATGTGTTGCTCGAGTATGACTTATACGTATACGTAATCTAATAACTGATGACTGATGAAAAGCCGCTTAGTATTTATAAGTAGCTTGTCCGCCATTCTTATTGACAAAGGCCTCCCCGATGTCCCAATTTTGGCCTACCAATCTTTCCGAACAAGGAATATACTCATCCAGGTTCTCACGATATCTCCTAGACCTACCTTTATCTAGAGGCGCCTATTCGGTGCCGAGCGTTATAACATCTTATTGCACCAACTGATACAATCTTTCTGTTTAAGGTGACCTTCCTTACATTTTTCACATATGTAATGAGCGATGCAGAGAATCAGCTGGACGCTAAAAAAATATTTGTATCGATGTCCCTGTTCTATACAATGCATTTGCCTCTTGGTCTGTTGCCGATAGTCATAGTGTCGGCCATTGAGGTATTCTTCAGAGCAGATTAAGCCTGAATGCCTGCGGTTCGAGGGCCCATAATACTGAATGCATAAGCATACTAACACTCTTGTCCTTCCTTCTATCTACAGATTATACAGTTGTATTCAATAGCGAAATTGCGGTTGCTGAACTATTACCGTCTTATAAATTGTTTTGAAACTTGTCTCATGGGTGTCGGAGCCTGATTCTGTTTTGTTATTGAATGCAACCTTTAAATGGTTTTGTTACAGTGTAAGAGTCTTCAATTTAGGTAACGGGCGGAGCGTCCGAAATAGCGATGTCTCGAGTCGTATACAATGTGTCTGTAACACAGATATTTCAACTCATATTGGCGCACGGCGCTGTGTGCACTAATCTTGTAACCTGTAGTTCTATTCTGTAATCTATGACCACTTCAAATATATTTTTTGAAGGAGGTTTGCCAACTTCAAATTGACGTTTGACCACAGAACGCGACATTATTTAATTTCTTTGTTCTAATTTTGGAATAAAGAATGTCAAGAGATAGAGAATCGATCTACTGCTCGGACTTTAAATGCCGATCAGCGAAGTGCTGACCACTCAAAGCTAACACGCACACATCGCCGCGTCCAGAGATTAGTTGAAGTACCTTTCCACATTGCAACGAAGAGATTCTATACCCAACAATACGGGTATTAAACATTAGTCGCAGTAATGTTGTAAACGTAATAAAAGTTACTGATTCAAGATCATAGTTGAAAAATCGACCTCGATTAAGCATGTCCTTTTGATACAACATTCTAGTAAATAAAAGATTCGTCACGGACTCGAATGTCTATATTGTTTTAAACTCCTACTTGCATTTACACGCTGATATGATGTTACAATCAGAAGATGCTTAGAGATTGTACAAACTTGCCGAATCTTTTCTATGCGAGCGACAAATGCCCAAACATTGTTGGATAGAGAATCGCAACTCAGACAAGTCGTGTCTTTTCGCCTGTAGGTGTCGCTGATGTCGTTCGGATGCTTTGTCCTGGTTAGCGAGAACAACATTCTAGACAGTAAAAAGGCTTTCGTGTCACTGTCACTTTTCAACATTCTACGTTTCCCACTATCCATGCTGCCTAACGTTATATCGAATCTCGTACAAGTAAGTCCGTGCATTTATTTATATGTTTGTGTTGTTCCGTCCTAACCAAAATAAACTCAAACTCCATCCTTGTCTCACGACGAAATGTTCTTTAGTTTTATATTCTGACGGGTGATAATAAAATAAGTAATATTACGCTCGGATTTCTGGGCGCTGATTAAGTTAACAGGTTGGTTAAATCAGTCTCGGCCAATAACGTGCCGCTATTTTGAATAATAGCGGCACGTGATTGGCTGAGGCTGATTTAATCATTTTGTAAACTTAATCAGCGCCCAGAAAATTGGGCATAAAGTCTTCTGTACAGTCTTGCGTTTTAGTGGGTTTCTTAGGAACTAAAGTAAGTTTTTTGCTTTTCGAATGAAACATCAAAACTATATGTACACGGCCCTAAACCAATTGTAAAGTTCGGGGGTTTTAAAGTTTTTTTTAAACGGTTTAGTGGAATAAGGATGGAGACAACCAATAAAGTTACCAACGTGAACGCCACGTCGGAATACCATAAAGAGATGAGATATATTATATAATTCATAAATAAGATATATATCTTATACGCTATAACTTTTTTCATATCCATTATTTCATTGGAGATTGCAGATTAGCTTCACAGTATAATCTTTGGTTGATGAAATTAAGAAAGGATATCTGGTATTGGCTCATAACACGACTTCTCTTTATTTCGACTGTGGTGGTGATGGTGTTAAGTTTAATTAATTTTAAATTGTTATTAATTGGGGGCAATTTGGGAGGAAAATGTACTAAAAAGGCCACTAAGCCCTCTAAACGTCACAACGTCATCTCAGGTCGTTGTTAACATGTTGCATTATCCTTCCAAATAGCCCCCAATATCAGGTAGGTAGTTCCTAGGTACCCGAACCGAAAAATACTCCAAATGGTCCAACACGTTTCATTACACAGAAACGAATGCATGCCTATACCTAGTCTGTAATGGATCAAAGAACGAAATAATTAGTGCATTTCTCCTGTTGCGGATACGAATTTGCGCCTTCATAAAATAACTACTGGTTTTCTTTGTAACTATTGCCTTTCGTTCTTGTTCACACACAGTTATTATATGATTAAGTTTTGTTACATGCAGTCATTCTCAAAAGTGTTTTTATCGCGCTGATCTGATATTCTCTCGTTTTCATAATCACAGTGAAGCTTTTGACAATGATCGTATTGAAACAAGGGGAAGGCACGCCTCCCATTCAAACAGGCCACCAAAATATATAAAATCAATAAAACTATAAACACATTAAAACTTAACTTTATACTTTATTGCACAAAAACAGAATACAGACACTTAATATTGAAAAAAAAAACATGTAAAAAGGCGAGCTTATCTCTAATAAGAGATCTCTTCCAGCAAACCTAGGATGGACAGAATTGTTAACTTAACATAGATATGTTATAGTAAAATGCTAAACTAACGTCGAATATGTCTTCGGTCTTATTGGGAAGTCACGTTTTAATGGGAGGTGTAAATTATGAATGTGATCCGTCGACCTTCCGACTCAGAAGATAAAGCAACATTTGGGACGTTTCAGACAGCGGTGGGTGTAAAGAGGTTGAACAAGTTTATGAACTGCGAAGAGCTGGACCTGGGCGCGGTCGACCACGACGCCAAGGAACGTAAGTTTACTGTACCGTCTGCGCCAAGTTTCTGTAGCTCAGAGCGAGATTTTTACCTCTCTTTCTCGAAGTCACTTCTTTATCTCACCCTATGGCAAAAAAGCCATCACTCCATCTTTTTGTTAACCGCCTAACTTGAGGAACCCGAAGTGTTCCTTTGGCCATCTCGCCCAAGACATAATATTCCACCTCTACCAAGTCTCAGTCCGACTTCATGTCAGGCAAGCGCCAAACTCCCACCCACACCCACATCTCTTTTTATGTTACGCGCCAGGCGAACTAGTGTAACCTCCAAAAGTTTTCCTTTGACGAGACAAAACTCTTCTCACTTCTTTCCGTTCTCCCCAGTGAACCCGCTAGTCATACCCCTTCTTTCCGTTTTCTGCAGCAAACCCGCTAGTCATACGCCTTCTTTCCGTTCTCCCCACCAAACCCGCTAGTCATAACCCCTCTTTCCGTTCTCTGCAGCAAACCCGCTAGTCATAGAGTCCGGTAACTTCTCCTGGGATGACGACGCGACCACGCCCACACTGAAGGACATCAACCTACAAGTGCCTAAGGGATCGCTGGTCGCCATTGTCGGCGCCGTCGGCTCAGGGAAGAGCTCGCTGCTATCAGCCTTCCTGGGAGAGATGCATAAGGTATTTACTACATAATTTAGGGAATTTGTACCGCTCTGCTGCCCCGTTTGGGAATAGGCGTGATGCTATGTATGTTTAATCACAGATACTATAATATTATACTAATACAGATAGACCACCTAGAACAAAATATGACACCGGCGTAAACTGAGATGCTGCGGAAGCTTCTTTAGTTCGAGGCCATTATAGCTTGGTGCAGCACCATCGAAAAATTTCAAATACCACGAGATGGCGCAAAGATATATAGGATTTATTCTAAGAATAGCGCCACCTAGAAGTATGTTAACTGAAACCATGGCGTTTAAAGTACAAATCTTACTCCTCACGCCATCTCTTTTTGACGAAGGGTTACTAGTTCTAATTTGTATGGGGTGAGCACCCTGTGGTTTACCTGCTCCGGTGAAGTGGGGGATGTAG
Source organism: Argyresthia albistria (assembly GCA_963457715.1). Taxonomy (NCBI): domain Eukaryota; kingdom Metazoa; phylum Arthropoda; class Insecta; order Lepidoptera; family Argyresthiidae; genus Argyresthia; species Argyresthia albistria. The sequence goes on along the minus strand of OY735267.1, from coordinate 2,451,986 downwards.
GATGATGATGTGTGATGTTTTATGTGTAGGTCTGTCCCTCACCATCACGCAACTAATTTGTTATCGGTATTTCAATTCACAATTCTTATATAATATTTGTTTTATACCTTACTTAGAAATTAATGGCGGGCAAGACATGGCTAGTGCGGCCCAGTCTCCGCGCCCGACTTAGGCCTAAGTCATCGCGCATTCACTCTGGACGAGGCCTATGAAGCATGTCACACCCCTCGTCTGTGACAGTGGCCGCTATGGGCAGATAACAATTAAAATGTAATTTTCATAAAACTGCCCACTGACGAAGGGTAAGCAGGCTGCGATTTGAAAGTGGGCCCGAGCTGTTGTGTCTGCGTGACTGCCATTTGACCAAAGACTGAAGTCGTGCATTATGTAATTTATGTAGAGCTCGTCTAACCTGAAATGACGCGCCCCACTCCTTGGTTTCATATTTACTTGTCATACAAAACCAAGGAGCGTCATTTCAGCTTAGACGCAGCTCTAGGACCTAGTCGAACATCATGTAGAATCCCACTCAGATCCGATTTTGACGATAATTTCCCATAGGCCTATGTCCGTACTTTGTTGGTCAAACGCGTGGAAGAAAATATTTTGACAAACAGATTTTGTCATAATTCTATCGAGGAAAACAAAAAAACAACTCCTCAAAAGGCTGCATGCACAAAGGCCCCTCTCAAATGGGCCAGGTACCATGGCCCCCTGATAAAAAAGAAAAAGAAGAAGGCGTATTTGGTTACATTAACCGTATTATTACACCTTTCAGGTGTCCGGTCGCGTCAACACGGTGGGCTCGCTCGCGTTCGTACCGCAACAGGCGTGGATACAGAACGCGACGCTGCAAGACAACATCCTGTTCGGCCGCGAGATGAACACCGCGAAGTACAACAATGTGGTGAACGTGTGTGCGCTGCGGCCGGACTTCGACATGCTGAGGGCTAAGGACCTTACGGAGATTGGAGAGAAGGGTAAGTTACTTAGCTTCCCACTGTTAGCCCAGCCGCTGTAGATAAGATGCGAATCGCATTAGCGTTGCGGTTTTACCGTTGACGACTATAGGGTATTATTGATTTTGTGGAAACTTTTTTGAAAAAAATAAATGAGTAGAAATTCCATTTCAATTTAGTGCATTATCGCGCGGAAACGCTAGCCGCCATGATGTTTCGCTCGTGACGTCACTCCGTTAGTAAAAACACGACGACTGTAAAGACTAAGTACTAATTTTACGTCGGTGGTTACTATCAAAGTTACATCAAGACGGAATCAAAATGGCGAATGGTGTTTTAGTCAAATGACGAACTGAGTAGAAAACACGACTTTTCAAATTGAATTATAAAAGGTACATTGCACGTTTAGCGTTTTAGATATCTACCTCAGATATGTCTTAGATTTATTCTTACATGGGCAATAATATCGTATTGATTACTCAATCGCTTTCAAGGCTTCGACACAACAGCGGAGGGTCGGTAGCAGTGCGGGTCTCAAGTACAAAGTATATGGCCTCGTCCAGAGTGGGGCTTGCGCGGTGGCTAAGGCGGGTGCGAAATATTGAACAAATGAAACCGCCGCTAGCGTCCATACTCGCCGCCGCCGGCCCAATTCACCGCTTATTCACTCTGGACGAGGCCTATGAACCATGTCACATCATGCGGGTGGCGATTTGAAAGCGGGCCCGAGCTGTTGTTTCTGTTTGGCGACCAAAGACTGGAGTCGTAAATTCTGTAGAATCCCACTCAGATCCGATTTTGACGATAATTTCCCATTCCCCAGGCATCAACCTCTCGGGCGGTCAGAAGCAGCGGGTCTCGCTCGCTCGCGCGGTGTACTACGACGCAGACAGCTACTTCCTGGACGACCCGCTCAGTGCGGTCGACTCGCACGTCGGGAAACACATCTTTGATAAGGTTCGTTCGTGCCACTTCCGAATTCGAAATTCCAATTTGCTAGGCTCGATCAAAAATGGCAAAGCATCATTTCTCGTGTGTGACATGCTACCCGTACAGTAGGTACTGCCACATTGAACTTAAACTAGACCAAACCTTTTCGCAGGTCATCGGTCCCCAAGGCCTTCTCAAGGGCAAGACTCGCGTGTGGGTGACGCACAACGTGTCGTACCTCTCGCAAACGGACCTGGTGGTGGTGCTGAAGGTACGTACTTGAAATCGGTACCCAAATTAGTTTCGGTAAGTCAAATTCTGAGCGTTTCATAAAAGATCAAGACTATTTCTCGAGGAACTCTGGAAACCCGAACATTGGCTCGTATTTAATCAGTTAATCACACACCAAGAACATCACTGTATTTGAAAAACTGTTCAGCAATGTGTGTAATTGTTTTAACAAAATACCGGATGATATAAAAACGTTGCCACTCAACACGCTTCAATGTAAATTATTCCATTGGCTTCTGCAGAACTGTTGTTACTCTGTTGACGAATTACTTAACTTTAAACGTACATGAAACCGGTCATGGCTTTTGTTGGTTTTATGTGTTAATAACAAAACTAAACATAATGAGAACAGATCTCAAAAATTTGCTTGCTACAATTTAATAGCTGACTAAGGCTGGATTTTACCAACAAAAAGTTATGCGAAAATAGTTAAGTTTTTGATCTGTGGCTTCTATCGTGTGTTGCCACAATAATTTCGCCAATGTCACGTGATGGATAAATTTGTATGACAATGACAGTTCAAAATGAGGTCATTCTATAAAAACGTAGAAGACACGCTCGAGTAAAAAGTTAGTCTTCGTTGGTAAAACTCGCTCTAATATAAGGCGATTCCATTTGTATGATATTTAAGAACCTTTTTACCCTTATCTTTGCAAATAAATTTCTTTACTCAAACAAAGCTAGTAATGTGTTCATTATTTTGACAATGCTTTGATGACTGATCGCGCTTTCGGCCACCATCAGCGCGGCCAGCAACGCAGCCATTACAGACTTCTTATTTGTTAAAAAGGACGGCGCGGTCTCAGAGGCGGGCAGCTACGCGCAGCTGCTGGAGAAGAAGGGCGCCTTCGCGGAGTTCCTGCTGCACCACCTGAGTGATGTGGAGCGCACCAGCGCCGAGGGTGAGTGGAGTCTGGACTCGTTCCACCTCCGAACTAACCTGACCTGACCTAGCCTAGCCTAACCTTAATCTCTTTCCGACTTCATGTTATAATGAGGTATAGGTACCGCCATCCACGATGACGCGTGACGTAGCTATTTGCATCTTTGTCTTTCAGCAGAGTGCCCCGATGAAAAAGAAAGATGCAAATAGCTACGTCACGCGTCGTCGTGGATGGCGTTACCTATAAACCTAACATAACCTCACCTCACCTAACCTAACGTAACCTCTTTCCGACTTCATGTCATAATGAGGTAAACCTAATCTAACCTCGCCTCACCGAACCCAACGTAACCTTTGTCCGACTTCGATGTCATAATTAGGTAAACTAAAGGGCACTACTCACGATGCAATCTGTCTCACGATTTGTTGCTGCAACTTGTATTTCTATCTCTGTCTATCTTCCTGTTCTGTCCTTTTCTAGCGGTTGCAAGGCAATGCAAGGCCTTCTATGAGTCGTAGCGACAGATTGCAAGCCAGGTTGCATCGTGAGCCCATAACCTAACCTAACCTCACCTCACCTAACCTAAGGAAACCAACGGGTTATATTTATCCATGTAACCCGCAGCTGTTTCTGTGCATCCCCCACATGGCTGGACCGGCCTTTTTGCTGCCGTCCGCCTGTCCTCTTCCCGCCTCTCCCCATTTTGGAGCGCGAGACAAAGTTGGAATCGCAACCTTCTGGGAATGTGACACACACACGCTAGAACGTTTACCTGCACCGGTGAAGTGGGCGATGGCGCTATGCGTTATGTGTAGGTCTGTCCCTCACCGTCACGCGACTAATTTGTTATCGGTTAGTTTTATACCTTAGAAATTAATGGCGGGCGAGATGTCACCGCCTGTCCATACATTTAATGGTCCTTCGAGCCGGATGCAGGTTTGTAGCAACTTTGCTGTATTGTTGACCTGTTTCGTAATTTCGTTATTTCTTTATTGTACTCCACAAAACAGAAAATGCATGTAAGAAAAACAATGTACGAAGGCGAGCTTATCTCTGTTTCCCCCCAGAACTGGACGTGATCAAGAAAGACCTAGAAAAGAAGCTCGGCACAGAGTTCCAGAGCAAGCTGCAGCGCGCTCGCTCACTCTCGGAGAGTGCGAGCGAGACAGACGCGCAGGCGCCAGTTGCCGCCGCCGGTAACGATGATAACAATTCTATTAATTATTTAATCAATCTTATTCTATTGATGAGGATGTCATTTATATTGACGCTTAGATAAACGAAACAAACAAACCGTCGCGTCTTTTCCCAACTTTTTCCAGCCACAGTTTGCCCACGCTGACGACGTTGCCCAGTTATGTTAATCCTCCGTTTTGCGTGACAGGGGGCTAGCCGATCGCAGCGAATGTACAGATACGAAGGTTTCTTCACGACGTTACTGCGGCGCTTGATGTAGGCCATGATGTTTTGATAATAACTGCACTTTACCTGACTCTTCACACGGCAACAGATTTTGATCTGGCTAGCCACTTCTTTGCAAACAAGCCCGTTTTTGGGTACATGCACGCATAGTTAAACATAAACATTTACATACAGGCACATACATTGCTTCTGGCCGCACACTAGGATACCCCGTGTCGTGGGGACCAGAAACAGCGACATCACAAACATGTAACATCCAAGACCTGGGTTTTTTTGTCCCCAGCCGGGATTCGAACCCGGGACCTCTCGCATGGTAGGCAGATGCGCAACCGCTGCGCAACAGAGGTCGTCAAAGTATGTTTTTTTTTGCAGGCGACCGGGCGGGAAGCGTGAAGCGGAAGACGCCGGAGGCTGATGAAGTCAAGGAGAAGGACAAGCTCATAGAAGCAGAGAAAGCGGAGACTGGCAGCGTGAGTAGTTACACAGGCTTAAAAATAGAGTTGTCTGCTGCCATAACTAGGTAATGTAAATAACCTGTATTTATGGCTCGCAGGCCCGTACCTCGTCCGAGGTGTTTATGACCAGATTTGTAACCTTGGGTGCTTAAGAAAAAATAATAATTATAAAAGTACTTAAGAAAAATAAAAATATATAAAATAGTTCGTACAAGAACACAATAAATAAACGAATAAATACGCTTCTTCTTATAAGGGGTGGCAGAGGCGCACTTGTGCCCGGGCTTACCTGGTTATTTAATACGAAAGGGGGCGTCCCCCCCTCCCCCCTTGGTGAGATTTGGTGAGATTTTACTCAACCCCATCCCCTATTCCCCAATCTCACATGAGATTTGGAAAAATGGGTGATTCTTTTTGTAAAGGCGTTGGATTTATTAAAAAAAAACAATAATTGTGTTTTATTTTTATTTAAGACTAGTTCAGACTAGTATTTTTAAGATTGCTTCGAAAGTGGGATAGAATCACAGTGAGAATTACCACAAATCTTGCTTTTAAGGGCCCTCTCCGCCGCCGCCCGGCGTCGTTTCTAGGCATTTGAGCGTACCCACACAACAACCGGTGCGCTCATGCACACATGCAAAGCCGCACAGTGGGACAAAAACAACCGCAGCCCGCGACTTTTGCAGAAAGATGTGCAGAGGAGAACAATTATTATTATTTAAACACGCAGTGTTGTTTATTGATTATTGTCATTGTACCTATTGTATGTCACATATGTTGCGATTACTTTTTGTCTGGCATTTCTTGCCAAAGTATATCTAATTATCTACATATCATTATTCATACTTTTGACAGAGTTGATATCTTACCTACGTTATGTTTAAAATTTAAACAACATTAAAACATTTAAACTATGTTTTAAAAAAAGTTTAAATATTTAATGTAGATTACCATTTAGACAGGTGTCAATATTTAGACAGATGTCACAATGAAAGGTATGATGATTTTGGCTGTCAAACTAAAAACTGTCATATCTCGGAAACTGCTGATCCTAGACCTCAGAACAATAACTAAAGCACCCTAGACCACCGGTTGGTATCGAGATGTGACAGCTCTCGGCGAGATCTCAATTTCTGATGACAGCTGTCAAACTAAAAACAGTCATATCTAGTAAACTAGTGACCCTAGCTGGACCAAAACGGTTTGTATGGAGATGTAGAGCTGGCAATCGATTGATATTTTAATAACATACAAGAAATATTCTTTGACAAAATGTTTGTATTGTAAATAATAGCGTTTCTGAGATAATTCAGTTTTAATATGTAATTAGATGGCTACGACATTTTGTCAAAGAATATTTGTTGTTTTTAAACTGTCCTCTTGCTCCGACGTCTTTTGTTCTTCATTGTAAGTTTGTTCGGCCTATGTCCATAAGAGAGTATACCGATTACATCCTCAATCAATAGACATATGTTTTATAGGTACAACGCAGTAATGTTAGGTTTGCTGGAAGAAATCTCTTAATAGAGATAAGCTCGCCTTTGTCATGTGTTGTCCACTTTCAATTGTAAAATGTGTTATTTTGTGCAATAAAGTATAAAGTAATGTTAGATTCGTTTATGGTAAACTAACTACACCAATTTAGTTTAGTGTACCAATCTTACCTTAGAAATAAGTTTTCTATTTTGATTTCTGAAACTAATTAAAAGCATATTTTATACATAAGTAAAATTTATTCACTACGCTTATAAAAACACAAAATAATACACAATCACTAATAAAATAACACACAGGAACACAACAAAACATACTAACTCAATAACTACATGGCTAAACAGGAGTACACAATATAATAAAACATAACATAAAATAGTGTCACGCCTTTTCCCGTACACATATATATATTATACGTGTATAATGTGTAAGAACTCAAATTAGTGATCACTCCCCCTCTCTCATACAAAAACTGTCAACCTAAGACTAGAAGAGAAGAATGTTTTTTATACTGCTCAACCGGTTGAAACGAAATTTACAATAATCGGTTAAGTGCGGGTCGGTATCGCACACGAAGGGTACCGTACCATCGTACAACAAATCAAAAGCACTCAAAACAATAAAAAAATAAACAAAAAGAAAATTTAAAAAGTTTATGCCTTCACGAGATTTGAACCGACGACCTCCGGATTGAGAGTCTACATCATACCGCACCGGCTAACCACAACCATGTGGGTTGACCCGAAATATGCTATCATATTTAAATGTGTAGTATATTGTGTCTATGACATGGTTGCTATGACAATAAATAAACAGTTTCAGTCAAGATCTCCATTTTGAAATGCGTAAGTGTATCTAAACACGTCTCTTGTATCGGGGCCCCCTTTAATTTGCAATATCTCTCGTATTTCAGTATTTGTGGTTGGTGCGGCAACAGATATACACATTCTGTGAAAATTTCAGTTTTCTAGCTATTACGGTTCGTGCAGACGGACCCGGTGACAGACAGGACGGACGGACGGACGGACGGACGGACAGACGGACAGACGGACAGCGAAGTCTCAGTAATAGGGTCCCGTTTGGCTCCCTTCGGGTACGGTACCCTAAAAAACTGGTTTTTACAAAAACACATAAGTAGGTACGCACTGCAATTCGTATAACCACGCTATCGATATAATCACTATAGGCTGAGCAGTATAAAATATGTGACTTGCTTCTCAGAAAAAGCGAAATAAGTGTTTAAGAAAGTACCTACAATACCAATTGCCAGATAGGGGTAGTTGTAGATAATGGGGGCTATTTGGGAGGTGTCAAAACCACTAAACTAGAGGAACTAAAGGCACTAAACTGACAACCTTCAAATCCGACAGTTCTTGCGCGGTGGCCACAGATTCCATTTTCAAACACACCATTTTAATTAGTTTAGTTAGTATAGTTCATGTTGCCTCCCAAATCGCAGGCAATATGTATTTGTATAAATATATTTTATGGTAAATTATAATATTTTCAATACTTAAACAAATAAGCTCAGACCAAAGTAAGTATATCATGCTACTTGCACAAAAATCATTTTGACATGTCAAAATGCTTGGTTACCAGATCTCTTACGAGGTCTTTGTCTATAGTAGACCTCGTCGGATTTTCTTTTCCCCATTTTTCCTAAAACAGACAAAAAAATCATAACAACGACTTCATGATAAGTCACATATTATAAAATTTCAATTACGTAGTATGTTCCAATTTTACTTACGGACCGCTGTGCGGCAGTGTTTTGTGTCGATACACAAATTCTGCGATCTATTGTTTTTGACACAAAGCGACGTGCTCTCACTCCGAAGGCCCGCGGCCGACTGAAGCTGACAGGACTCACCGCATCGGTGCCGCGAATTTGTATAGGAATTTCAATCGGAGAAATTTGATTAATTTATATTTAATTATCTTCAAACTTCTAAGTAAAATAACTTATGAAATATTATTAACAGGTCTTTTATCTTTGTAGACACCTAAACAAATCCGGGCCAGTGTATGGGAAAGGTATGAAATATGTGAACACGCTAAATGCTGTTTTTTGGGATATTTACGGTTTTAGTACAACTTTAGCAATTATTTTCGAAGTGATCATTGATTTAAAACTTGATTTGAATGTGCTTACTAATAGAACAGTTCTTTGTTATTCTTTGTATTTTTTTATAGGAGATAACAGTAACATTTCTTTAACAAATTTCTGAAAATACCAGAGGATGTTTTCATATGTTACAACCTTAACCCATTATTTCACTGTTTCTTGCGAAAAAGAAATTACGTGATATTCGCCGAAACCCACCCTCTCCCCAAAGTAAGAAAATTAGCTCGACCCCCCCCCCCACGCCTCACGTAATTAATGGACGCCCCCAAACAGTGACGTTCATAAACATCTAAGAGCAGGGGTTTTCCTCTCCCCCGGGCGGGATTCGAACCCGGGATCTATGATGATGAGGTGGGATGAACACAGATCGGTTCTGTATTGTGACTATTTCAGCCAATTCTATGAGTGCTTGCTGGAGTATGGATACCTTGGCAAGCATGAAATGAACAATGTTAGCTAGAGTCTGGCAAGGCAGAATCGAACAACGCCAAGCGCGACAAATTAAAAAAAATCTTATGCTTGTAACACCGTGTATGTCAGTCTACGTTACCGGCAAATAATGAAATCCGTCATTCTACAGTGTTACTGGTAAGTTGACCTGCAGATGTTTCCTAAAGAATGGCGGATTTCATACTTTGGTGACATAAACATCAATGTCACGATGACCAAAGATAATATAGACAGCAGTGAGGCCGCTATAAAGAACACTCGTGCAGAATACGCTGGCCAAAGTCTATCAATATGTCGTGTGTGTAATATGAATATTGTGTACTATTTGCCAGGTGAAATGGGAGGTGTACAAGCACTACCTGACGAGCGTGGGCGTGCTGGCGTCGCTGGTGACCGTGCTGATGAACCTGGTGCTGCAGGTCTTCCAGGTCGGCTCCAACGTCTGGCTGTCCTACTGGTCTGTGGACCCGATCATGGTGAGTTCTGGATAACGGCTGCTTTATTATTTAACTGCCTCGAGGAAAAAACATAGCCCGGGACTGGGCGGATTTATAGTAGGAATGTTTATCTTGTTTATGGCCTAAAGTAAGGGACGAAGCTTTATACAGGTCATAGCTCTGTCCCTAGCTTTACGTCATAACATAAACAAGATAAACTTAATTGTGGTAAAATGCGCGACGTACGCGAGTGGCGTGCCTTGTGCTGCGAGTGACAGCTGACACAGCTTTTGAGACCACATACCACATTTTCAGATAAACGGTACCAACAATGCATCAAGACGCGACATGTATCTTGGAGTCTACGGCGCCCTGGGCATCGGACAAGGTATGTTCTCTTTCTCTCTGTCTCTACGGTGAAGCGAACTCATTTAATATTCCTACTTCCTAACTAACGACAAATGGTGTCTATCTCTACGGAGGAGTTCTCTGGGATGCCTACTAATTGTTCATTCGTGGAAGCTAATTTTTTATGAGGCAAATTCTTCATGCAATTGAGGAGAGCTAGTGACTAACGCGTGGTTTATGATACACAATTGTAATGTGGGCTGGCCTTCTTGAGTGAACATATGATACACAATGGTAATGTGGGCTGGCCTTCTTGAGTGAACATATTTGAAAATTTCCTGTCACAAATAGAATATATAAATGGAATATAGTGAAACTGGTTTAAATGCTGTTAACGGTGAATGGAAAGTTAAAAGTTATGAATGGTTTATCCTAATGCTATGTGACGTTAAAACTTTTTAAATATGTATAATCTTTGATTCTCCATAATGTACCGACGATTTCTTATCCCGGTCTACAATATATATATAAGGTGTACATACTTTGGAATAGCATGAAACTTCTAATTAACATAATTACTAATTAGTATTATAGTACCCTCAGTGCTGTCACTAACGTCGGTTGACCATTTATGAGCAATTTCACTCAGATCAAACATAATCCCATTATATCTATACTAGAAGTGCCATGCTGTCGAATATTTATATGACGAAAGTATATTTTTATTCATAAACGTCTATCCACCTTGTTATATATTTCCTTCCATTGAATTTTTAGTAGAATAAAACAGTTGGGAGGTGCTTATGAATATATAAATTGTTTGTATGAAATATCAAGCCAATCGGATGCGAAATTGTAAAAGACTATTGCTAAACTGAAACCAAAAATCAATTTAGCTGAATATGTGTGCTTTTATTTAAAGGAAATTATATCACACACATATATTTGTGTCATTGGAAGGACTAAACTTTATAAATCGATTTAGGATTTATTAATTATTTATAATCCACAGTAAGGTTTCATTAGTCTTGTCATGGTCAACCAGACTTTAAGCTGACTGCACTACTAACAATATGATATATCAATAATGAATACATTATTTATTTAGACTACCTACATTATGTCCTACTGACCTAATCCTAATCTTCAAGACTGTTTACTTTTATTGCATGAAAGTTGCAATGCATGATTTTCACCAAACTATTTTATCAATTTGTTGATGCATGACAATCATTTTGTATAACTGGGCATGTAATAGAATTCAGTTTTCAATTAATCATTCAGCGTACTAGACAGAAATCAGTCTTTTGAAGTCGCATCCGAATGGCTTGTACCTTATTAGAGGCTAGTATTTATATTTCTGCGCAATAACTAATTTGACCCTGCAAGAAACTAAGCAGACTGGTGACGGATATCTACTTAGAGCCAAGGCTCTAGAATTGGGTTGACTGAGAAATTATATCAACAATAACGCCACGCCTCTCATATTGGGTGGAAATGTACATACTCAAACTCTTATGCCCGATTTAACCAACAGTTAGGGGTCACCTAGCTCTTTCAGCTGTATAGCGACTGTTTCGGAGGCCGGCCTCTTAAATTTAGAGGGTCCCCTGGTAGCCTAGATGACCCATAAACTTAGGTCAAAGCGAAACAGCAGGTGGCCCCTGAAAGGAAATAAAGTGTCCCTTAAAGATAGGGATTGTTGGTGAAATCGGTATAACATGACATACACATGACTTATGGCCAAATGCACAGGCTGATACTCAAGTTCAAGTTCAAGTTCAAAATTTTTATTGACCATAAAATCATACATATTACTTAGTCAACGTCAATATAATATTAATATTTTTGTATACTACCGCCCGTTCGGAAGTTGTGGGCTTAGGGATGGGCAAGAAACCTCCCCCGTACCTCTTTTAAAATATCAGAGCCTTAAAAATACAATGTTATGTATTTCTACTTAAGTCTAAGGAAATACACCGAGGAGAGACGTACTGACTCAGTCCATCGCCCCTCTTTGGATTTCTGTGCGCTGAGATGGTAAAGACCATGCAGTTTTGTCATCTAAATATTCTTTTACACTGTAATATGACTTCTTCAATAGGCCGTTTTTGACATAGTTTTTGAACCTCCTTTCTGGTAGGTCCGTTGCTTCATTAGGTATTTTATTATAAAAACTAACACATACTCCCATAAAAGAGTGAGCAACCTTACTGAGTCTGAACGCGGGCATAGCAATCTTATTTCTATTTCTAGTGCCAATACTATGATTATGACCTAAAGTCTTAAATAAACCTATGTTTTTTCTGGTATACATGATATTTTCATAAATGTATTGACAGGTAACAGTAAGTATATTGATATTTTTGAATTTGTCCCTTAGTGATTGCCTAGCATCTAGTTGATAGATAGCCCGAATGGCCCTTTTTTGTAAGACAAATATTGTGTTTATATCTGCCGCTCTCCCCCAAAGAAGTATTCCGTAAGACATAATACTATGGAAATAACTAAAGTAAACCAATCTGGCAGTTCCTACATCTGTGATGTGTCTGATTTGCCTGACCGCATAAGCAGCTGAGCTAAGTCTTCGTGAGAGACTAGTTACATGAGGACCCCATTGAAGTTTCGAGTCTATAGTGATTCCAAGGAAAATTGTTTCTTCAACGAGGTCTAGTCTTTCCGTTCCTATGCTTACACTCGTGTCCACCTGCCGCACATTCGGTAAACAGAATTTGATACATTTTGTCTTCTTCGAGTTTAATAAAAGGTTGTTTACATTAAACCAACTTAACACATGAGAGAGCGTACTATTTGCATCGTCTAGAATTTCTTGTTGTCTTTTCACCTTAAAGATAATGGATGTGTCATCAGCAAATAGTACAATCTGAGTCATTTTCTCCACCATATACGGCAGGTCATTCACGTAAACTAAGAAAAGGAACGGACCCAGAATAGAGCCTTGGGGGACACCAATATTCATATGCGTTCCGGTAGACTTATTTCTATTTATATCTACTTTTAGTACTCTGTCTCCAAGATATGATTCCATTAATTTTAAAGCATTGTCTTTAATACCATAGTGTTGCAGTTTGAGCAGAAGGGTTTGATGATCCACACAGTCAAAGGCCTTGGAAAGATCACAGAATACACCAACAGCATCCTGTGATCCCTCCCACGCACTATAGATGTGTTGTACTATTGCTACTCCGGCGTCAGTTGTTGATCTGCCTTTAGTGAAACCAAATTGTTTTTTGTGGAGTAGCCCTGATGCGTTAAAGTGAGATTGTAGTTGATTTAGTATCACCTTTTCAAACACTTTGCTCAACACTGGCAAAACAGATACAGGTCTGAAGTTCGCAGGGTCTTCCTGGCTACCGGATTTGAAAAGTGGTATTAATCTGCTCATTTTCATGAGGTCAGGAAAAATACCTTCTGCTATACAACTATTGAACATGATTGCCATGTACGGAGCAATCACATCAATTACAGATTTAACTACTTTAACCGACATGCCCCATAGATCTTCAGTCTTTTTAACGTTTAGAAGTTTGAATGTTTTAAATATAGTTAGAGAGTCTATTGGTTTGAAGTTGAAGCCACTCTTGTGTTGGGGAACATTTTCAACCAAGTAATCTAGAGACTTTTCAGAAGAGGATGGTAGTGCTTCTGTTGTTATTATGGGTATAGTACTGAAGAACTTTTCAAATGCGTTAGCAACGTCCTCGTTAGATGAGAGTAATTTACCATTAACTTTTAAATTAAAACTAGATTCAAATTAGCAGATACCGTTTTATAAGTTACAGTAGCGCTGTTCCCCAGCCCTAGAAAGCGACATTGTCTGTTGTCCGTTGTGCATCTGGGCCATACAGTTAGTCTTCCAATGATCTTTTGGAAATTAAGTGACGTTTACAGGGTGGCAACGAACCTGTCATCAACACAGACCTTTCATTCCTCATTGATTGATCGCTCACACGCATTAGTCCATCTCATTGTCCTACGCGGCTGCTATGTCCACCCAACTGACGCCCCCGCCCCCGCCAGTGGTGGCGGTGTCGATCTCGTCGCTGGCGCTGTACCTGGGCACGCTGACGGCGGCGCGGTCGCTGCACGAGGCGCTACTCAAGGGCATCCTCCACGCGCCCAGCATTGGCTTCTTCGACTGCACGCCAGTCGGCCGCGTGCTCAACCGGTTCAGCAAGGACATCGACGTGCTGGACAATGTGCTGCCGATGACGCTGCGCGGGTGGACGTCCTGCTTCTTCTCGGTAGGAGGCTGGGAATAAGACGGCCACAACATCCGGAGGCCACTGTCGCAGACAACGGAACTTACTTGATGCGGCTGCATTTGCTTGTGCGTCGTCCCGATTCGGAACTTGTTGAACTGCATTTGCTTGTGTGTCGCCTCGATTCGGAACGTTTACACCTCCTGATAGCGGTTTCACACCGATCCTGATCCGATCCGGACCCGTGAAAATACGGTCCGGAGTAGTCGTAGTACTATTTCTATGACCTAGATCCGGCTTCCGTCATCCTAGTTCTCTCCGTCATCCGTGAATTTCCATTCATGATCCGTTCATTTTACGGGTTCGGATCGGGCGTAGTCGCCGCGTCAATCGTAGTTTCGTTGTCTGTGAAAGTGGCATACCGGACGATTTTGCGATACTTTAAATATCAGGACAATCGTCCTGATTTATAAAGATAGTGCAGTTGGGCATAGAGAAAAATCTGATTTACTTATCGAACAGGATTGTCGATATTATTTTCAAGAACCCCTTAGTGTCGGATTTAGGGCATGATGCATTTTAAATATTCGTACAAAGTGAATTGTAAAATGCATCATCATCAGTAGTCATAGCTCATCAGTAAAATACGTAACTGCGTCATCGTGACGTGCAGTAGAATTAATTGTTAGATAATATTTCGTTCCAAATCGATTGCAGGTATATTAAGTACACTTGATTTCGGACGTAGCCGCGCTGCTCTTCTTCATATTAAAAAATAAGAGCTCAAAAGTTGGACAGCGATGTTTTGTATTTTGTACTCTACAGCCATCCTGCAAAATTTTTACTGTATCGGCATTTTATAGAAAACAGGACAGTCAAAAACATCCAGTTTGGTTTCGATACTTTAAAAATTTTGCAGGTTTGCGGAAAATGTGTATGCTTATTATATGATAAAGAAAATTGGGATCAGTATGTAAGAAAAATTTAGTCTTTTTTTGTATATTTCTGTAATTAAAAACTTTTTATTTTGTAGTTAATTTTCTGTAAACGAAGCACTAATAAAATCATCACGCACATGCATGAAATAACCGACACGTAGCATAGAGTTTGCAATGTATTTGTCTCTGTATGTAAGATATAAGTAATATTCCTGGCACACTCCTGTACAACACAAGCACCATCTCTCCTTTTTGCCATATCCTTAAAATCCAAGTAATGTATTCATTACACCGGTATAAGACACGCTTTACTTACGTTAGGAAGTCTACTGTTTATTTGTCCCCGTTTGTACTTACCCATTGCAGATTCTAATAACAATCCGACTGTCTCACGTGTGTCTAACACACTTGAAGCACTATCTAGCACTTAAATAACTAACTTTCTTACTATCTATCGTGCAATCTATCTAACATATTCTTACAACGAAGTCGGCTCTAACTAAAAAAAAACATTTATGCAACCTTGAGTCTATGATTAACTTGTTTCCTAGATAAGCGAACCACTGAACCTGCTCCTCATTTGAAAAAATAAAACGCATTAAAACTCGTCTACTCGTTGGAGAATCAGAAAAAACACTTGAGACTAAACACTCCTTTTAAATTGATTTTGGGTGAAAGTCGAGATCTGTTAATATAGGGTAAATCTGTTAGTGTAGAGAGAATCAACCGCTGAAGTGTGTTAGACACCGTCCAGCGGTAAATTTACAACGTCGGCACCGTTGTTGCAGCCATAGCGTCGTTTTTTGCGGACGTAGTGCCGTATCTGGCGTGTTGTCGCGCCGCTCGGATCCTGCACGCGCTCTTGCTAGAGAAGGTGCTTCGAGCGCCCTTACAGTTCTTCGAAGTCACGCCCCAGGGAAGGGTCCTAGCTAGATTCTCGAAGGACATCGATGTCCTGGACACCTCGCTGCCGTCTGAGAGCGCCGACGTCGTTTATTGCGCCTTCGAGGTAACTTTTCAACGTAACGCGGACGTGGTGGAATTTTGATTTTCGAAAAATTTGTTGGAAGATCTTCTGTTGTTTCTTACGGCTCTTTCTTTTGTTTTATGTTAACTTTTTTGTGAGTTCGTTATATGTTTGTGTTATGTGTTACTTACTTTCTGTTTCTACTTTTTCACTCATACATACATCACTAATATATTTGTGCTATTTACTAAAATCCGGTTTCCGGAAAGCTGTTAATTCTCAATATACTGACTGAATTGACTGACTCGTCCATTTTGGTAGACGAGGGCAGGCATGTTTTTCGGAAACCGGATAGCACTGTATCAGGACTTTTTTTTGTGCTTACAATATTTTCTAATTTAATAATAGTATTAATTCAAAATTTACTTGTTGTTTTACATTTTCAAACTGATCCCGGTTTTGATCATCATATAATTTAATTCACGTTTTAATATAATACCAGTAAGAGCACGAGGAAATCGCGACATTCAGACAATATAATTATGTACTGTGCTAACACATTTTCTGATCATTTTCATCAATGTAAATACAGTACAGTACAGTAAAAAAAAGTGTGTTAATAAACTATGTTTAGTTAAAGTTTTGGAATCGATTTTAAATGGAATCTGATAACTCACAAACATAATTTAGACTTTATGGACTACTTACTATGACTCTATTAATTGTGGTTGTGGTGATTCCGTGAAAGCAACCTTGTTGAAAAACCCTACATGTCATTAAACATTCCTTGTGCTCATATAAGTAAGCCAGTTTACTACTCGTAATATCTCCAATAGTGTCTAGTCTTAATTTTAGTGTTCGTTTTGAATCTGGGGGGCAATGCTACTAAAATAAGTGTTCCAGTAGCAATTTGCAAGGCCGGGAGAACGCCTCAAAAACGCCTTGCAAATACTGGCAATCCATTTGGGATGTGTTACCGGAATACCAAATGACGCCATGTCGGGCGTTTTAGAAGCGGTGGCGTTTTAATTTAAACGCGTTTCCCAAAGCAGCATCGGGCCCCTGTTATCAACCACAAGACAATATTCACCCCTGCCTATCATACTTAATTACTAACTCAAATCAACCGAAAAAATAAAACTGATAGATTCCTCAAACAATAAACTTGAGCGTATGCTAAGGCGAAGGAGACACAGGCCACGCAGATATAAGCTCGGGCATGCAGGCAAAGCAGGAGACGTTTTTGTTTGACGCGCGAATTAGCCCTTCCCGTCAAAACCTTTTCTGCGAGGCTCGCGTAGCCTGCGTCTCAGCATACGCTCATTTATTAGGGTTCCGTACCCGAAGGGTGCCAAACGGGACCCTATTACTGAGACTCGCTGTCTGTCTGTCTGTCTGTCACCAGGCTGTATCTCATGAACCGTGGTAGCTAGACAGTTGAAATTTTCACAGATGTATTTCTGTTGCCGCTATAACTACAAACACTAAAAACCAAAAGAAATTTAATATTAAGGGGGGCTCCCATACAACAAACGTGATTTTTGGCTCATTTTTGCTCAATATTGATAATGGTAGCAGGTAGATGCATGCAATGTTCACAATATATTGAGTATATTAGGTATTTGCTTAAAAAATAAATAATTAAATTAATATTAAGGGGGGGCTCCCATACAACATGTTTTTTTTTTTTTGCGGTTTTTATAGATAATGGTACGGAACCCTTCGTGCGTGAGTCCGACTCGCACTTGGCCGGTTATTGTAATTTACGCCAATGTCGCCCATATTATGACAAACCGCTTTGATTTCCCCGCGGATTAGTCTTACATATTGTAGACTGACAGGTAGATTCAAAACGAACGTCCATCAGGATATTGGGTACAAAACCAGCCATTTATAGGTGCTAGGTACACTCTTCGTGATCAGCCAGGCGACGCCAATCTTCATAGCCGTGGTGGTGCCGATCGGGATCATCTATTACGTCATTCAGCGGTTCTACGTGTCCACCTCGCGACAGCTCAAGCGACTCGAGTCGATCTCTCGCTCGCCGATATACTCGCACTTCGGGGAGAGTATAACCGGCGCGTCGACGATCCGCGCGTATGGAGTTACGCAGAGGTATGTTTGTTGACCCATTATCAGTTAGGAGTTGGCGAGAGTACTTGGATATTTCTCTCGCAGATTTGCAGGATGCTAAAGATAGGGAGGTGTGGTCTAAGAGTGGGGAGGCCGCCCAGCAATGGGAGACACTACAGATGCACAAAATGTATCATCAAACAGCCATTGGGTATGTGCTGCTGGGTAACTGCACTGTGTGCCGCCTCTTCCTAAGACCCTATCTCTCTTATTCATATGGACTAATGGCTGGTGGTCTGCCCACTTGACGTATTTCGGTTTGGTTAGTCATTCTCTTACCACTTTGGTCCACCTCCCTTAATCTACTTCCTCTCCCCCACTTCAGTTTTGTTCGTAATGTTTATTTTCTCTCAGGGAGCATTAGTGGAGAGCGCATAGATAGTATCTATGCGCTCTCCACTAATGCTCTCCTCTCGCTCTCCACTATCTATTAGATACATTTTCCTTTCAAACACAACTCACCAATTTACGGGCGGCGGGGGACGAGTTAAGGAGAGCTGTGATTGGTCAGCCGCTGCGAAACTGTCTGGCGGCCCGTCATCGTGCATAGGTAGCGTATGCGAACGTTTGTTGGATACAACAAACGTTTGGCTAGCCGCATTCCCCCGCAGGCGCAGTCAATTGGATATATAGTCTCTGTTTTCTTTACTCCAACTCGAACGAACTCTAACTCTGAAATAAGACCACCTAATTCACTATTTCTTTCACGATGTACAATCGCCGTGATACCACAACCGAACATCATTCTGCAGGTTCGTTGAAGAGTCGGACCGCGGTGTGGACATCAACCAAGAGTGCTACTACCCCAGCTGCATCGCCAACCGGTGGCTCGCGGTCCGTCTGGAGATGATCGGCAACCTGATCATATTCTTTGCGGCCCTGTTCGCAGTGCTGAACAAGAACGAGACCGACGAGGGAACTGTCGGCTTGTCCGTCAGTTATGCGCTTCAGGTGAGTCGCTTAAAATAGCGTCACGCAATTTCCCATACGGGCTGGTTATTTAGCTGGATAAATACTGTATTTTGCGTGGCGGGTTAGCGCATAGTCGAAGATATAGAAATCCCGTTTTGTACTCATATTTTGTTTGTATGTCTATAAAAACTGTGACCATATAGATTACCTTGTTCTAGATCACACAAACATTGAACTGGCTGGTGCGAATGACTTCTGAAGTGGAGACCAACATCGTAGCCGTCGAAAGAATAAAGGAATATGCTGAGACCACACAGGTCAGTACTAGTCAGCCTCTAATGTTTCCCTTTCTCTCTCTCACACAATTTATTTGTTGGATGTATTTCTTACTATTTATCTACGAATTAATAGATTTATTTGTCTACTTGTTGATACCGGTCCAGCGATCTCTCTTACCCCCTCGTCCCGAATCACGCTAAAATCGATTGCAGCGTCTACGAGGCCGTTCCGAGTCAGTTTTAGCGATACAAAACGATGGCCTCTTAAACGCTGCAATAGTTTTTGGTGTTTATAGACGCGTCACGGAACGCGCCTATAATGTACAGTAAAGCTTGTTTAATTATGTGTAATTGCCGTGTTCACAATTTTCCGCATAGAGCTTTCAGTTTTCGGAATGAAAAAGTGCGCCAGAGAAACTTTTAGCATCAATCGCACTTTGAGCTATCAAACGGACAATAAACTCATACAGAAATTGTTGTCATCAAAACCACAGAAACACCTATTATTCTTTTGAGACCCTTATCGTTATTTAATGTTTCGTATGTTCCATGCTTTTAACTGATTGAAAACTTTTATTGTCATGTCAACTCGCTTTATTTTGAGCCATTAGGGTTTCATACACACCCCAGTACGAATATAGCACATAATATGGATATCAACCGTAGATATAACCAAAGATAATGTAATGAAATGTGTATCATATTATCTGAACCAATTGACATATCGTAGAAACTTATAAACTCCGCATTTAACCCGCACGCTGACTACGAACGAAAGTGTCAAGAGTAACATCAATGTTAACAGTCGAGATGTTGCCATAATTTTGACATTATGGCTGTGTAGATTTTTTGGAAATCTTTGATGTATTTGAGTATGTTCTGTGCTCACATTATCTAATACTGACTTTACACCCGATTGCACACAGCCCATGGACGCTTTTATGGTACCAATTTTAACAAAAATGTCGGCAGGTATCTTAGGAAAGTGAGGGACAGAGTTATCTATCGCGTATAGCTCTATCCCACATATTCCCACAATACCTATCGACACTTCTGCTAGAAACTGAAAGTATATGGCCACGAACGCACCAGGCAGGCGCCTTGCTTAGCGCCTTGACTAGAGCCTAGCGATTCACCTATTTGTTATTTTATTTATTTATCCAAAACAAAAACTTATATCTATTTGTTCACATGTGAACTCTCCGCAGAAACCGTATGCGGTTTATGTAGCTAGCAAGCAGCTTAGTAAAACAAACGTTCTGGTATGTTCGCGACCGTCCGCACTGCACGCTTGGCGCCTGACAAGCGCTTATGGGCCTATTAGACTACGCTGTCGGCAGGGCCCTGTCTGACTCACTATCTCTTTCTAGTCGTTCCATCAGAGTGAGACGTCTATACAAATCGTGCCCTGCCGACAGCGTAATGTAATAAGCGCTTTAGCGTGTATCAGTGCGGCCGGTTGTGAAAATTCTAGAAAGTTGGGTGACTCTAGGTTCTAGGCTCTAAAATAAGTTAAGGATGAAATTCTAAGTTCTGATTGCCTAGGGCCCGCCCTTAAAGCGTCCGTTAGTGTTTGTTCCCGGCGCCAACCGCGAGGTGTTGACACGGTGGTCGGTTTCAGGAGGCGGCATGGACCGTGCCCAACGGGCCGGGCTCCACGTGGCCGGAGACGGGCGCGCTGCAGCTCGACAGCCTGTCGCTGGGGTACCGCGCCGACAGCCAGCCCGCGCTCCGAGAGGTAACACCCACTGCACACATAGCCGCATGCGCATGAGCGCATTCAAATAATGTATAGGCGTTTTCGTAGCACGAGTGCAGAGCGTCTGCAGCGCGAATTGTCGCTAGCGTCTGTGCGGGAACGCAATGAGCTCTTATCACACGGGGCTTTAGGGTGCATCCTAGCGATACCCGGGTGGCGAGTCGCGTACGGGTATGGTTTGGCAAAGAGCGCGAAATTGTTTCGTTTGTAGCGCGAGCGGCGCGTCTCGGCACACCGTCGACAAGTCAAAACAGGTTTTCTTGCGCTCCGCTATTAGCCACTGGCATACGCGACTACTGCAGCGCTCTACAGTCGTGCGACTAAAACGCCCATATGTGAGTGAACGCGATTTATGGCAGGACCGCTCGATGAATGAGACGAAGTATTATTATTAAATGGAACTATACCGTTTCTGTCCGGAAGTTTCGGCTCGCCTCAGTCCTTGGTTAAAGCCGGACTACCAAACCTCGCAGGTATGACGGCAACAAAGAAGATGAAAGTCATGTGCGTTACACCCCGCAGTGGTCGCCAAACTTGTTATTTCCAAGGTTCCGTTGCAGCTTGCGACTAATGCTGTGTGGTTCCGTAGGTCACGTGCTCGGTGGCGCCGCGGGACAAGATCGGCATCGTGGGCCGCACCGGCGCCGGCAAGTCCACGCTCACGCTGGGACTCTTCAGGTAACACATCAGTTATGGCAACACCAAACAAACATGACTGCCTTCCCGTTAAATTCCAATAAAAAAATAAAAAAACTTAAGTTTTTTAGACAGGGTGAGGTCAGCGGCACCGGTGACCTACATGGCGTTTAAAAGGTTTCTTTCTGGAGCGCACTCAGAAAGCAATTTTTCTTTTGTTGTTTGTTCTCGGTTGCTGACTTTGGAATTTTGATTTGAATGTGAGGAAGGACCTCTATCAACAGCTGGTAGGTACTATAAAATCGCCTAAACAAACCGGACAAACACTCGTCTTGTGGTCAGTCTTATACTTGTGTGTTTCTCACAGTAAAGTGTCAAATGCCTCATGAAACTGAAGTAAACGACCAACCACAAAAACGCGTGTTTAAAGTGAGCCTGAACGGGCCATGTTTTCACTGCAATATGTGGCTGGCAACTATTGGTGTCTTTTTCTAACATGTGAGTAAGAAAGGGACACCAATAGTTGCCGGCCACATATTGCAGCAAAACCTGGCCCGTTTAGGGGCACCATTAATAAAATGTGCGTGCGGTTGCAGCACTGACACAATCGAACTCATTAGTGAGTTCCAGAACGTAACAGTTATCCGGATCCCCTTCCCCCCTCGCCCCTCAGGATAGTGGAGGCGCAAGGCGGGCGCATCCTCATCGACGGCATCGACATCGCGTCGATCGGGCTGCACCAGCTGCGCGCGCGCATCACCATCATCCCGCAGGACCCCGTGCTGTTCTCGGGCACGCTGCGGCTCAATCTCGACCCCTTCGAGGCGTACAGCGACGACGATCTATGGCGGGCGCTGGATCATGCGCATCTGAAGGCGTTTGTGCAGGGTGAGTGGAGAGATAGTACGGGACAGAAGAATACTAATATAGGGTCACGCTGTTTTTACAGTTGGCAGAGTTATGCCCAAGTTTATCCAGTGTTTGAACTTGGTTTCGATACGACTTGGTTCGACGGAAAGACGGACAGCGGACGCTTAGCGTCCCTTTTAGAACCCTTCTGCTACAGAAGTCCAAAAACTTTTATTCATTTCATAAAGAACCTTCTAGGTCCTATGACCTATGACCTGGTCATAGCACAAGGCTTGCAGAGAAGAGGATTATGCCCAGCAGTAGCTATGAATGATGTAACCTTCCTTCACCAGGTCTAGCGGCCGGCCTCCGGCATGAGATCTCTGAAGGCGGCGAGAACCTCTCCGTGGGTCAGAGGCAGCTAGTGTGCCTGGCGCGCGCGCTGCTGCGCAAGACGCCGCTGCTGGTGCTGGACGAGGCCACGGCCGCCGTAGACCTGGAGACCGACGAGCTGATACAGGTGAGAACCTCTCCGTGGGTCGAAGACAGCTGGTGTGGCTGGCGCAACACCTGGAGACAGACGAGCTGATACAGGTGAGAACCTCTCCGTGGGTCAGAGACAGCTGGTGTGACTATCGCGCGCGCTGCTGCGCAAGACGCCGCTGCTGGTGCTGGACGAGGCCACGGCCGCCGTCGACCTGGAGACCGACGAGCTGATACAGGTGAGAACCTCTCCGCGGGTCAGAGACAGCTGGTGTGCCTGGCGCGCGCGCTGCTCCGCAAGACGCCGCTGCTGGTGCTGGACGAGGCCACGGCCGCCGTCGACCTGGAGACCGACGAGCTGATACAGGTGAGAACCTCTCCGCGGGTCAGAGACAGCTGGTGTGCCTGGCGCGCGCGCTGCTCCGCAAGACGCCGCTGCTGGTGCTGGACGAGGCCACGGCCGCCGTCGACCTGGAGACCGACGAGCTGATACAGGTGAGAACCTCTCCGTGGGTCAGAGGCAGCTGGTGTGCCTGGCGCAACACCTGGAGACCGACGAGCTGATACAGGTGAGAACCTTTCCGTGGGTCAGAGGCAGCTGGTGTGCCTGGCGCAACACCTGGAGACCGACGAGCTAATACAGGTGAGAACCTCTCCGTGGGTCAGAGGCAGCTGGTGTGCCTGGCGCAACACCTGGAGACCGACGAGCTGATACAGGTGAGAACCTTTCCGTGGGTCAGAGGCAGCTGGTGTGCCTGGCGTAACACCTGGAGACCGACGAGCTGATACAGGTGAGAACCTCTCCGCGGGTCAGAGACAGCTGGTGTGCCTTAGTCCGACGTCACTGCGTTGGTGTGGGGTCAGTCCTTACAGCTAATTTTTCGCACCACAGCACCCCGCGTCGTCTCCTCGCCTCTTCTACGTCGAGAATGCAACGACGGCAAAGCCCGTGTGGCATTTTGTTCACATTTGTTTGTAAATCACCAGGGGTCAGCCCACAACGCAGTGTTATGACCTGGTCCTAAGAGATTGAGAGAGGGAGGTAACTCCTCGGGTAAACTCATTCAAAATGACATCACTACCTGCCCCTTGAAACACTCCGCAACCTAAAGACCTGCCTCTTTCAGAAAACCATCCGGTCGGAGTTCTCCTCCTGCACCGTGCTCACAATCGCGCATCGCCTTAATACCATCATGGACTCCACCCGAGTCATGGTGCTAGACAAGGGGCAGTTGGTTGAGTTCGCACCGCCTGAGCAACTGCTGCAGGATAAGACATCCGTGTTCTACGGCATGGCGAAGGACGCGGGGCTGGTGGCGTAAGGCTAACCGGCCGAGTGGCGGTGGCAACCGGCCGGGTGGCGGAGTGAAGAGATGGGGAGACTACACGAAACGGCCGGGTAACTGTCGCTGACCGAGTGGTTTAATGGCTGTTTTAAGAAGTCCCGATAAGATCTATTTAATTGTGTCGTTTTACACACATTTATGGTTTATCTGTTAAAGGGCTTATCGAGATTTCTTTAAATAGGCCTTAAGATTCGTGTTAATGAAACCCTAGCGGAGAGCTAGCTCAGAGCGGTCATAAACACGGACTTGAGATACCTACCGTCTTTTAAACATTTCTGCGCTTCAAGTCCGCGTTTTTGAACGCTCTTAGATATAAGAGCGTAAACTACTTATCATTTTCTGGCAAGTCTGTCTTTGTCTTCTGGCAGAAAAGGACTGGGCTGATGAAATAGGCATCAAGTGTACGGCAGTATGTAATGAATTTGGAAAAACATAACCACGAAATGACGGAAACGTTTTTGAGTGACGAAATCAACGTGGCTTTTAGCGAAAGCTATCTGATTGTAAACAGGCCCCCAATTCTACAAACGGATCACTTGGCAGTGTATAGCGAGGGCGCAAAAATCAGTTTTATTTGTACCGGGCACGGCACGTCTCGGCATCGACGCCAAGCCCAGAACGGGTTTCCGCGCCCTCGCTACAGCAGCGCCGTCATGCCATCCGTTTATACAATTGGGAGCCTGGTGTGTATTCCTTACTGCTGTCTACTCTAATGGATTTGCATTTCGTGTCTTCGTGTTAAAACTAAAATGGTGTGATTTTGATTACGATGTTTGTAAAATACGTATTCTGTTATTTAGAAGTAAACCACTGTTTTATTATTGACGCGTCCGTCCATTGTAAATTGTATGAAAGTAAGGGCAACAGCATTTCAATGTAATTTAGGGTGCATTTTGATGTAAGTTTCGTCGCTATACTTTTGTTATATTTTCAATCTGTACAAAACCTCCACTGAGTTTATTTAATTCTACATAGGAGCTAATAAACGTTTTCTAGATGAGTACTGCACATTGAATAGCAGTTAATAGATATTAATCGGGAATCGAGGCAACTCTCGATAAGGTGTCACAAATGTTCACAAACCCCAGTACAAATTTGTATGTTTTATATTTAGACATTTTATTATAAGGTGGCTGCACTGTAGTTTTTGCACTAGAAATACAGCCAATCAACAACAACGCCAGTTGTTATTTTATCACTCTACTATCTGCCAAATAACGGGCAAATGTTGCCACTGCCGCCGCGGCGCTGGTGGCGGCAAACGTCAAAATGCATACATTTTCTTAGCGGGTTGTTGACCTCTATTGCCACGTTAATTGGCAGATAGTATTACACCGTACTTAGTAAACTTTGCGTTAGGTATTTAATGGGTATTTAGCAAGATTATTTTGAAACTTTTTGTACTTAGTAGATCCAGTGTTGCCATTTTTATACATATATTATTGTTTTTTTAGGGTTTCGTATCTCAGAAGGGGAAACCGTGTAGGATCACTCGTGCGTCTGTCCGTCCGTCCGTATGTCACAGGCAATTTACTCAGAACATATCGGACCCACCAACCAACCCATTTCATCAAGTTGAAAATTGGTAAACATCTGTGACCCAAAGACAGAGGTGCAATGTAAATATATAAATATTGATTAAGGGGGATTTGGGGGGCCAAATGAGAAAAAAAAAACACAAATATGCCGTGTGACATCAAATGAAAGCCCATGGTGTGAGGATCTTAAATGTATTTTTATAATATTTTTAGGACGTATTTGATAAGGTTGTGCTCAATAATATAACCGATTCGCATGTCATCAAAACCTATCTAGGGTACTTACTTACCGAAGTCCAAAAAATCTGAAATTCAGTATGCTAGCTCATGTTTGCACCCATATCCCATAAAAACTCCGAAATCCACAACTTTAACCCCCTAGCCCCCTAAATCTGGGGTGCAAAGTTTGTATGAGAAACATAATTTTAGGGTATTTTGTTGGTGTTAGTCCTACTATTGTTGTACGAAACCCTCTCCACGCGAGTCCAACTCGCACTTGGCATCTTTTTTTTTATGAAACACTGCCCGTTTATTGTGATAGTTATAGCAATTGCCCAAGAAGTGGAAAACTACTTAACTATTGTACTTATAATCTGAGACAGGATGTGGTGTTGTTGATAATTATCTGTAATTGCGTGCTAAATATAATGATTAGGAACAATTTTCTTATGAATGTACTTATGTAAACAAGATTTTTACAGTTTGATGTGTAAATGAATACATTTAAGTTTTAGTACATGGTTGTTTCAATATGATAATAATATTTGATTTGATTAATATTTTATATCTGTCCTTACAATACTTTTTTGTACTTCCATTGTAAATATTTTATTGATTAATGGAATTAGTGTGCAATGTAAATGATACATCACAGTTGTTAATGTACTTGTTGCAATACCTAGCTATTCTAGGACCTTAGAATAATTCTAGATTCCTAATGTGCCTATATCAAGTTTAAAAGCTTTATTACCCGCCCGACACATACCCAATAGTTCTGAATTATCATTTCCAAATAGTCTATAGCCACAAAATTAATTAGGTACAGTTTTCCAACGATGTTTTGCGCCCGGTGACAGGTGGAACTAACGCTCGATGACCAATGAGGAATGAAAGATCTGAGTTGATGACAGGTTCGTTGCATTGAGTTGCGTAGAGCTGGCGCCCCCTGTAAACGTCACTCATTAGCAAAAAGATCGTTGGGAGACTGTCTGAGATGAGACGCAGTCGACGCGCGCCACGCTGCGTCATATTTTGCCAGGCAGGGCGGGCGGCGACTTTTGCTTGTTTGACATTTTGGTTGCTATTTTAATCTTCTCGCTCGCGCATCTTAAGGAGTTTATGTCAAATAATATTGTGCTCTGAAGTTAGCGAATATGCTTGCTAGCGAATTGCGGTCGAGAATCAGCCTATAGTTTTTTTTTTATAAACAAGAAAAATCAATTTACAGAGCCTTTAGGACCCACAGAAACCATTTAGGTTTGTTCGTGGATCCGTGCTTACGCTAACTTAAATATTTGATATTAAATTAAGTATCTATTTAATTATTATTAGCTCGGGTCTCTCAAGAGGCGGATAAACATTAAGATTACTTTTTTTACACTTTTTGCAAGTTTTCTTCAGGTCTCTCAAGAGACGGATAAACAGTCAGATAACTTTTGTTGTCACTTTTGCACGTCTTCTTCAGTTCTTGTTGGCTGTTCTTCATCGATCACTAGGTAGCTCATCCATCCATCACGCACACACACACACCATTCGCTCAAAGTCAGCCGCGCGCCAGAATTGTTTTGTATTGATATGTTAAGTGATAGATATCATTCACTGAACTCCCCTTATATGGCGAGCCCGAAAATACGACCGAATTTTCACCATTCCGGTCTACGGATTTAGTAGCCCCGGTGAAACAATACTTATACGTACTTTATAGTTTAGGCACAGAATAACTAATATGGTTTAGGTGAGTAGTTAATTATAATGTTAGAAGACCACTTGCGAAAATAGTTCAAACTATTTCGTGGCTGGTGCGCGAATTCGGAATAGATCAAAACTATTGGGTAGACTGACTACATAAAAAGTTATGCGAATTATCCCGCTGTTAAGAACAATTTAATTATCTTATTTTAGGAGTTTATTTTGTTACTCTGGACTTTAATTTTAGTTAAATGAATCTTATTTATAAGTCGCCACGGTCTTATAAATCTTTATCCATACTCCGTACCTAAGTACTTTTAAATTAATAATAAATTAAAAAGATTTTGTGACGTAAACGCCCGCAAGGAATATACGTGTATTTTTTGGATAATTTTGGCAATAAAGATACCTTGCTAAGCATTTATTTTCAACCTCGTTACAAATTACATACTTATTAAGGGGTAGTTATTTTCAACCTCGTTACAAATTACTTATTAAGGGGTAGTTATTTCTTTAGTAGTAGTTAAAATGCAGCATTTTATAGTTTTCCTTGAAAACTTTACTATTTAAACTCGTTTATCTTCTAGACGCAATTTAATCGTAAACAAGCAATAAATACTTGCCTATACTCTTCCAGTGATTTTAATTTATAATGATTAGTTAATGTTCCCTATTCGGCCTAAAGTATATAAATCATGTTTGATAGCAATACGAATAAAAACCGTAGGACCAGAATCATACCTATCACAGGCCAAAATATCCTCGATCGCTCATAGAAGAGTAATCGAAAGCTCTTATGTGCCTGTTTCAAGTATACTTACTGGCTTGGGGAGTGTAACTCTTATGTGCCTGTTTCAAGTATACCTACTGGCTTGGGGAGTGTAACTCTTATGTGCCTGTTTCAAGTATACCTACTGGCTTGGGGAGTGTAACTCTTATGTGCCTGTTTCAAGTATACCTACTGGCTTGGGGAGTGTAACTCTTATGTGCCTGTTTCAAGTATACCTACTGGCCTGGGGAGTGTAACTCTTATGTGCCTGTTTCAAGTATACCTACTGGCTTGGGGAGTGTAACTCTTATGTGCCTGTTTCAAGTATACCTACTGGCTTGGGGAGTGTAACCGAATTTACTAATCGGCTTAAAAATATTGTTCTTTTCGAATTTTCATTACAATCTATAGATAGACCACGCTATATCGTTGTTGTTAATACAAATATAAATGCTCAGGAATACTACGTTTCTGCCGGTAGCTATGGAGTGTACAGTAAAAATTATAATTCTAATGGGCCGGTCTACAATAGACTACATACATTATTGGATTGCACATAATTATCGTTTATGGACTCACTCTAGGTCGTGGCGTGGGACATACAAATAAGGGGATGTGTATGCTAGCCGGAGCATCTAATTATTTGTTTCCTAACTAGCCTTACTAATTCTTTGGATGTAAATTGTACATACGAGTAAGAGGCGATTTTTCAATCCCTATACAAACGGTCAAATTCAATAATTTGTCATTTTATGTACAGTACAGTACAGTTAGCATCAGATGTAACGCGAGCACGCTTGTATGTAATATGTGCCCCATTTATGTCCCCACCGAGAGGCCCGGGCCTTTACTCGGATACGAGCTTGTGTAAATCTATTTGGTATCTTGCGTGCTCATATATATCTGATGCTGATTGTACCCTGTAAAATGTCAAATATCTCAGCTATAAATAATAATTAAAATATTTAAATTACTGATATACCTGAGGATTGAAAAGTCACACATCTAGTAGTTTTGTACCTGCTCTGTAAAATTTTAAATAATTTGTGAGTAGGTATTTACTATTTAGAATTTCAGTTATCATAAATGTATCATTCCAACAGATCGCCCAAGATCGGAACAAACGGAAATCTATAATGAATATCCTATAGGTAACCCTGAGCTGTAGCTGAGGTGTAACAATATAATTATGAGATGAAGATGATTCAAATCCAACCAACTTTGATAAAACTACCTTGTTTAGATGGATCTTGCCATTTCAGAAAAAAAAAACCTAATATGTACCTGCCTACTTATGTATAATATAAACATATAATTAATAGGACATCCTACCTACTGGCACGTCTGTGGTTATCCACATCCTACCTACTGGCACGTCTGTGGTTATCCACATTTGATTATTGTGTGACATACTCCCATTATTGACAAAAGTAATAAAGATGTTTATATTTTTAGTATTATGAATCGTATGCAGGTTTATTTAGAAATATTACTTGTGTAAATAATTTGATAATAAATTTAATTTGCATTAAAAATGCCTTGTTTTGAATCCGCTAAGGTACAGTCAGCACCAGATATATATAAGCACGCAAACTATTCAAAATATCTAAACATCCTTATCAAACAGATTTTACACAACGAACGTGACAAAATTTCAACATCCATCCATGGAAGACTTTGGACGGTTGTTTGTGATGATTTGTTTGAGTAGCTGGCTTGTGTGCTATAATAATCAGAATCTGATACATATTATGTAGGTATACCTCTTCGCTGAAAATGCTTCTTTAGGCATTTTCTCAGAAACCATAATAAGTTGTAAAAATTATAACAAAAGAAAACCAAGCTTATCTACCTATTTCCGATTCCAGCGAGTTCGCTAAAGAACACCCACTCGAAACGAAATCAATGTTGAAAGATGAGAGATCTCGACGTACTTACCTAATAAACTAAGTAATTAAAGATTGGTAAGCAGGTATATAAATAGATATATAATTTTGACAATAATTCAAGGAAAGAAATTACTAAGAAATGGATGTAATTTTAAAACATCCACGAGTGCCGCCCACACAATAAATAGGTAGGTAAGTAAGTACCTACTTGGTTCTTTGATTTGATGCCTTTCGAAGTTCGAAATTCGAACCACACTAAGCTGGTTTTAATAAAACTTGGCTCTTTAATCATATCGGTTTAGGTAACGAACGAACGATGTCTCTAAAGCGCTTTACATTACGCTGTCGGCAGGGCACGATTTGTATAGACGTCTCACTCATGATGGAACGACTAGAAAGAGACAATGAGTCAGACAGGGCCCTGCCGACAGCGTAATGTAATAAGCTCTTAACTCTAAAATACTTATAACATAAACATTCACATAGGTACATTGCTTCTGGCCCCAGTTCAGTTCAGTTCAGTTCAAAATTTTTATTGACCATAAAATCATACATATTACTTAGTCAACGTCAATATAATATTAATATTTTTGTATACTACCGCCCGTTCGGAAGTTGTGGGCTTAGGGATGGAGCAAAGAAGGGCAAGAAACCTCCCCCGTACCTCTTTTAAAATATCAGAGCCTTAAAAATACAATGTTATGTATTTCTACTTAAGTCTAAGGAAATACACCGAGGAGAGACGTACTGACTCAGTCCATCGCCCCTCTTTGGATTTCTGTGCGCTGAGATGGTAAAGACCATGCAGTTTTGTCATCTAAATATTCTTTTACACTGTAATATGACTTCTTCAATAGGCCGTTTTTGACATAGTTTTTGAACCTCCTTTCTGGTAGGTCCGTTGCTTCATTAGGTATTTTATTATAAAAACTAACACATACTCCCATAAAAGAGTGAGCAACCTTACTGAGTCTGAACGCGGGCATAGCAATCTTATTTCTATTTCTAGTGCCAATACTATGATTATGACCTAAAGTCTTAAATAAACCTATGTTTTTTCTGGTATACATGATATTTTCATAAATGTATTGACAGGTAACAGTAAGTATATTGATATTTTTGAATTTGTCCCTTAGTGATTGCCTAGCATCTAGTTGATAGATAGCCCGAATGGCCCTTTTTTGTAAGACAAATATTGTGTTTATATCTGCCGCTCTCCCCCAAAGAAGTATTCCGTAAGACATAATACTATGGAAATAACTAAAGTAAACCAATCTGGCAGTTCCTACATCTGTGATGTGTCTGATTTGCCTGACCGCATAAGCAGCTGAGCTAAGTCTTCGTGAGAGACTAGTTACATGAGGACCCCATTGAAGTTTCGAGTCTATAGTGATTCCAAGGAAAATTGTTTCTTCAACGAGGTCTAGTCTTTCCGTTCCTATGCTTACACTCGTGTCCACCTGCCGCACATTCGGTAAACAGAATTTGATACATTTTGTCTTCTTCGAGTTTAATAAAAGGTTGTTTACATTAAACCAACTTAACACATGAGAGAGCGTACTATTTGCATCGTCTAGAATTTCTTGTTGTCTTTTTACCTTAAAGATAATGGATGTGTCATCAGCAAATAGTACAATCTGAGTCATTTTCTCCACCATATACGGCAGGTCATTCACGTAAACTAAGAAAAGGAACGGACCCAGAATAGAGCCTTGGGGGACACCAATATTCATATGCGTTCCGGTAGACTTATTTCTATTTATATCTACTTTTAGTACTCTGTCTCCAAGATATGATTCCATTAATTTTAAAGCATTGTCTTTAATACCATAGTGTTGCAGTTTGAGCAGAAGGGTTTGATGATCCACACAGTCAAAGGCCTTGGAAAGATCACAGAATACACCAACAGCATCCCGTGATCCCTCCCACGCACTATAGATGTGTTGTACTAGTGCTACTCCGGCGTCAGTTGTTGATCTGCCTTTAGTGAAACCAAATTGTTTTTTGTGGAGTAGCCCTGATGCGTTAAAGTGAGATTGTAGTTGATTTAGTATCACCTTTTCAAACACTTTGCTCAACACTGGCAAAACAGATACAGGTCTGAAGTTCGCAGGGTCTTCCTGGCTACCGGATTTGAAAAGTGGTATTAATCTGCTCATTTTCATGAGGTCAGGAAAAATACCTTCTGCTATACAACTATTGAACATGATTGCCATGTACGGAGCAATCACATCAATTACAGATTTAACTACTTTAACCGACATGCCCCATAGATCTTCAGTCTTTTTAACGTTTAGAAGTTTGAATGTTTTAAATATAGTTAGAGAGTCTATTGGTTTGAAGTTGAAGCCACTCTTGTGTTGGGGAACATTTTCAACCAAGTAATCTAGAGACTTTTCAGAAGAGGATGGTAGTGCTTCTGTTGTTATTATGGGTATAGTACTGAAGAACTTTTCAAATGCGTTAGCAACGTCCTCGTTAGATGAGAGTAATTTACCATTAACTTTTAAATTAAAACTAGATTCACTACACCTGACCTTGCCTGTCTCTTTTTTAATAATGTTCCATATAGTTTTAATTTTGTCACCCGAAACTGTAATTTGATTGTTTAAATATAAGCATTTGGCTTTATGACATTCCTTCCTAAAATTATTAGAACAATTTTTGACAAGGGTGACAAATTCCGGACTGTGGTCATAAGATTTTTGTTCATACAATTCATATAGTTTGGACCTACTCTGTCTTAATTCCTCTGAAGCCCATTCAGAGAATTTTATTTTATTATTATTTCTCACTTCGGTCAGATTAAACACATTTTCGAATTCCGTAGATATAACTTGGAAGAAGTTGGAATATAGTGTGTTCGGATCTTCACAGTAAGGTGTTGAAGGCAGACTTGACACAAGTCTATTTCGAAATTTTTCCATCTTCTTCAAAGTCACTGGTCTACATAAAATTTTAACGGGTTTTTCCGCATTAATTTCCTCAAAAACTACCATCTGACCCGTGTGGTCTGAACTTAATGCGTTAACTATTTGTTTATCGTAGATACTACATTCACAGAAGACGTTATCTATACAGGTAGCGGAGGTAGCCGATATTCGTGTAGGCTCCAGAAAGACATTGCACATATTGAAAGACTTAAATACTGCTAAGGTCCTAGTGCGTATAGAGCGGTTTGCTTGGTCTAATAGATCTACGTTAAAGTCGCCACAAACTATGATGCGTTTGGACTTGTTTCTTGATGCCAGTTGAAGTACTTGTTCCATGACTGTCTCAAAGATTTCAAACTCTCCTTCGCCCCGCCTATACACACTAACAATTATATATTTTTCCATCTCAACACACGAGACTTCAGCATTCATCTCACTAGAGAGACTAACAACATCCTTTCGTTCTTTACACTTAAAACCATCTTTTACTAGTATTAAGGAACCACCTCGAGTTCTAGTCTGTCTATTGAAACAGCTGATTATTTTATAATTTGGTATACTGAACTGCATAGCACACTCTTGCAGCCAGTGTTCTGTCATACATAGTACGTCTATATTACTCTGTTCTAGAAACATTTCTAGTTCTAATTGTTTGCCAGAAAAGCCTTGCATATTTTGGTGCATCAATTTTAAGCCGTGCTTTCCTGTTGTCGGTTGCGGCAGTTTAAATTTGATACAAAAGTATCGTGTGTACATAGTGCCTTGTCAGTGGTGTCATGCATTTTATTAGTACGAGTACTAATCGTTACGGTGTCAACATTACATATTCTTACTTCTGTTATATTGCTTATAACAGATTCTAATATAAAAGAAGCTAATGATTTAGCAATTTCATAAATCATGTCAACATTAGAGTAATAAATGTCAAAGGTGTTATATACATTCGTGTCAAAGTAGCGTATTTTCGTACTTCGTAATGTCATGTTGTACATGTACATATTTAATTTATAGGTGGCTATTTTTTGCCCTCTATTCATTGTATTCTTATATGGGAATGCACACAGTACCACCTTTGTCACTTCCAAAGAAGAAAGGGCGTCGATGAGATTTATCAATGTCTGTTTGCCTACGCCTGAGCAATTTTCTACATAAATGATTATGGATGTGCTCTTTTCAAAATGTCGAGTAATAATTTTATCAGTTATTATTTTAAATGGGGCATCAGGCATACACTCATTGATGACAGATCCCACACGACAGGTTTGAAGTGCGAGTCCCATACCTAAGCCTAGCCGGTCCGAGAACATAATTGTACTGCGAGACTTTTCCCGCGAGACCTCCGGCGCCGGCGGCATCGCCGTGCACATCGTCTCCGCTCCGCTCTGCTCCCGGCACTGGCTCTGCTGGGGTGGTGGTGGTGGTGGCGGCGGTGGCGGCGGCGGCGGCGCGTATGTGAGCTCGGTGGCGTCACTCGGGGCGAGGTGCTGCTGTAAGGGGGCAGCCTCGGACTCCGCTGGTGACGTGTCACCGGTGTCAGGTGTGATGATGGAGCGCTCTCCGGTGGTAATCTCGAAGGGAGTGGTGTTAGACTCGACCTCAGATATCGGGCAGTTCTCGTGAAGGCATCGGTGCGGTTGTCGCGTAAGCTCGAGAACTCTTTGTAAATTAGTGTTGCTGTCTGCCACACTAGGATACCCTGTGTCGTGGGAACCAGAAACAGCGACATCACAAACATGTAGGGAAACATCCAAGAACTAGGGTTTTTTTTGTCCCCAGCCGGGATTCGAACACGGACCACTCGCATATTAGGCAGACGTGCAACCGCTGCGAAACAGAGGCCGTCGACTTCACCTTTCATTTACACCCTGTGCCGTGTATATCTTGTCAATGTCTAACACACTCTAAAGGAAAGTAGGTAGGTAGGTACCTAAGTATTACCTTTCTATGTTTGCTCTCACGAGGGCAACACTTGAAAATCAATCATGGGTAGCTGCTATTCGTTTAACCAACCTACACTGAACTGAACACCCCTCCCTACCCCAGCCAACTTACACTGTTAAACCAGAGCTTAGTAACTCGATTATGGAATCACTTTCTTCGCGGATAATATAATTCTATTTTCATCACATCTATTCAAAAAGATCTACTTTAGTCCCGGCAAACAGGGACTAAAGTAGGTCATTTAGTCCCTAGGGACTAAAAGTAACTTTTTAATTTTGTTGCCAGTACAAAGGAAAAAAAATGCTGTCAGTGACAGCCTGTCACTAATCAGTTTCACTACCACTCAGGCTGACAGACCCAATTAAAAGAGAGATCGATTCTAAACGCCGCCAATAAAAAAATAAGTTTGTACTAAAATGCGTACTCGACACAGATTAGATAATCCGATCGACCGAATCGATTGACACCGATTGGTGACAACAGAGAAACAACCTTACAGAATTGATATCGAAACACGGACCAAATAATTTAAAAAGTTGTGGAAAATTTGTAAACAAAGCGCGCCAAATCTGAATGCTGTAATTATTTCAATTTCGTTTGCGGATATGAGTAAAGAATATGAGTGATAGTGAGTGTCTAACTCCAGATGATAACAACAAACGCGAATGACAAATACAAAATCTGTTACCAATAAAATCACGAGGAATATAGGTATGTAAAAACTAGTGGTTATTTGAAAATGCTTTTTGAACCAATTTTCAAGATTTAGCCAATACTAAACAATCTTTAACTATGTGGAGGACATATTTGTAATTCGTAATTTCTTTATTGTACTAAGACAAGAATGACATACAGAAAACTTATAATAGATAACAAGAGATTTCTTCCAACAAACCATTACACACAACATATCACGACAATTGTGTAAATAAATATAGGGTCTAACAGAAAGGGGTGTACAAGCCGAAAGAAGGTTGCTAGGGACATCATTTTGAACAACTTTCACAATTGGACCGACTTGATCAGAGCAACTTTATTTTTCACTCCACCATACAGATCAGCTGAGCGCTAGGCCCGAAATGTACTGAGTTAAAAATAAAGTTGCTCTGATCAAGTCGATCCCATAGTGAAAGTTGTTCAGAATGATGTCCCTCTTTCCGCTTGTACACCCCTTTCTGTTACACCCTGTATAGGTACATGTGTGTTATTTTATTGATTACTTACTACTTTTCTCATAGAGGGTGATGAAAAGAAAAAGTTGTGGAAAATTTGTAAACAAAGCGCGCCAAATCTGAATGCTGTAATTATTTCAATTTCGTTTGCGGATATGAGTAAAGAATATGAGTGATAGTGAGTGTCTAACTCCAGATGATAACAACAAACGCGAATGACAAATACAAAATCTGTTACCAATAAAATCACGAGGAATATAGGTATGTAAAAACTAGTGGTTATTTGAAAATGCTTTTTGAACCAATTTTCAAGATTTAGCCAATACTAAACAATCTTTAACTATGTGGAGGACATATTTGTAATTCGTAATTTCTTTATTGTACTAAGACAAGAATGACATACAGAAAACTTATAATAGATAACAAGAGATTTCTTCCAACAAACCATTACACACAACATATCACGACAATTGTGTAAATAAATATAGGGTCTAACAGAAAGGGGTGTACAAGCCGAAAGAAGGTTGCTAGGGACATCATTTTGAACAACTTTCACAATTGGACCGACTTGATCAGAGCAACTTTATTTTTCACTCCACCATACAGATCAGCTGAGCGCTAGGCCCGAAATGTACTGAGTTAAAAATAAAGTTGCTCTGATCAAGTCGATCCCATAGTGAAAGTTGTTCAGAATGATGTCCCTCTTTCCGCTTGTACACCCCTTTCTGTTACACCCTGTATAGGTACATGTGTGTTATTTTATTGATTACTTACTACTTTTCTCATAGAGGGTGATGAAAAGTAGAGTGTCCACCTCAGGAGTAAAAACTATTTTTGGCTCGAGTGATGTACTTTGAATCCCTCGCTCCCTCAGGATTCTACTTTTGAGTCCCTCGTTACACTCGGGACTCAACTCTAGAATCCCTCGGTCACTCAGGAGTCAAAAAACACTCTCGCCCTAAAAATAGTTCTTTACTCCCTTGGTAAACAATCTACTATTGTTCACTTCATCTCTAAGTTACATTAGAGTATCTACTTATGTACCTACAAACTCGACCAACACCAACTCTGTAGCCCTGTTGTGAGCGTAGTTCGCATCGCATCAAAGGTATCGCGCCAGTCTGTAAACAAGCGTCTAAAGACCTCATTTCGACGAAGCATTGAAATAAAACATTGCAGAGTGTGCTCTTCACTCTAAAAGCGAGCAAACAAGAGAAGTAAGTAAAAGTACAGGAATCCACATAGGTACGTGTGTCTTTGTATGTATAGTCGAGTTCATTAATAAGTATATGAGCAATGCCAAATAGGTACCTATCAAATAATCTGAAATCTAATGTGAATCTGCTCAGATATTTATCCTACCGTTCCATGTACATTTATACTTACTTATTTGATGCCTTGGCATTGCTCATATATATATGAACTCGACTGTAGGTACAACGATCTTATTTTATTCTTCTCTAATGAGTCTGTTTCTTGAATTCAAAATTGTTGGTTAATAAATGTTGAGCCTCTGCTTTTCAAATCGAGTCAGTCTTTAAAAAGTATCATGAAAAGGTCTCGCAATCCTAGAGTGGTGGTAGAAAGCTCACAGATGATATCCCCCGAGTCAAAGATCTACGTAAATCATCGACCCTGACCGGCGGGCCACCTATTTTACATAGGTACATAACCCTATTTTTACAATTCAGCAAACCATGGAAAAAGTCGCACACTTTTACGGTTCCGTATACTTCCGTATGTGAAAAGAAAAACAGAAACCTAGGATTACATTTTTGTTAAAACAAAGCAAACCGCCGCCCGCCGCGTCCTGCGTCAACGCCCGAGCCGCCCGCCCATGCGGCCGCGGTTGACTCACGGGGGCGGGCGGCGGCGGCGGCGGGCGGCGCCTCGATGTCGCGTCGCTATGGATGCTGCTGAATGTTTGTCCCCCCATTCCTTCCCCGATCCATATTGATGCGGCGGCTAAGAGATGACAAACACCATGTGCGCTGCGCTATCTGCCCGCGCGTGACTAATGGAATATACTTGATTGAGGTCAATAATCTTTGCGGTACAGGGCTCTTCCTATTTCTGTATTTTACCACTACGTACCTAATACTAAGATACAAATATTTTTCTATAGAGCCTCATACCCTCCAGTGAAGTATTAAGTTTGTTAGTAATCCAGTGCGATTTTACGACACACCCATCATAGAACGTACTGAACCTGTTGCCGTTCGTTAGCATACGATCGACGACGTGAGATCGACGTTCCATCGCTTTTATGAGCTAGGTGAGGTGGTAGGTAGATACTTGATATTGAAGGTCTTTCCTCGCTCAACTAGGTATATACTGAGTTTGTGGAAGAAATCTCTTGTTAGAGATAAGCTGTTTTGTGGAGTAAATTACGATATTATGTTAAGTAGGGCACCGACCGGTGTATGGTGCACGGAACAAACTACATACAGTGTGTGTGCGCAGATTGTTTGGTTTTGTCTTCAAATAATTAGATTTTTGCATGAATTTTGAATGAAATTCGACAACAATATCTTCAGTGAGATTGAGTCGAGGGTTAATCGGGTGGAGGAAACGAATAAGCATACGGGTGTTTGCCCCGTTACAAGAATCGAAAACACAATCATGACCACAAAGTGAAAAGGAATCCACCCCGAGTTAAATGGTTTAACTTACGGGTACATCACTTTCACGAGCTCTGCGATAATTGTTATTTTGCTCTTCGGGAAC
The DNA here is from genome assembly GCA_963457715.1 of Argyresthia albistria. NCBI lineage: Eukaryota > Metazoa > Arthropoda > Insecta > Lepidoptera > Argyresthiidae > Argyresthia > Argyresthia albistria. The sequence continues at coordinate 2,412,790 of OY735267.1, read as the reverse complement.
GCTCCAATTGTTACAGCACCTGCTCCCCTGAAGGCTGTCTGCTGTGCGGGCCAAGTGTAAATCGATAGAGGTTTTTATTTCGACGAGCAGAAGCGCCTAGCCTACATAAACCCCGTGGGGGCACGAGAGGGATGTATGTACAAGGTGTAAATGAATTGACGCAAAATGAGTAATTACTTTGGGACATCATTCTGAGCAACATTCTTAATGAAACCGATTTGATCAGAGCAACTTTATTTTTCACTTCTCCATACAAATCAGCTGACCCACTCAGGCCAAAATGTACTGGGAGGTGAAAAATAAAATTGCTCTGATCAAAGTCACCCTGCATAAACAGGGTGACATTTAATTAGCCGACCATTTTTTGAGGAATGATAGTACTTAGGTACTTAAAGAGAGATATATATCCCCAAGGAAGATGTTTATTTGAAAGGGTTTACCTTCCATTTGGTCCCATTACCACCAGATCAGGATCTGATGATGGGATCCTGGAGAAATCGAGGGAACTTTCATTAAATATTATAAGTAGGCAGAACTATAGTGATTTTTGTGCTTTTCATAATAACTCGTGCATTTACTCATGGTAAGTATAATATAATGATGCGGAACTGATGATGAAGACCACACATGCATGGCCACCAGAAATGCTCAAGACTAGGTACAAATACAATGCTTGGCTGATGGGCAGGCAACGCATAGCCTAAGCCGGTAGACCTAGAGCCATGAAACTTTGTACAGAGGTTCCTTAGTAGCGTGTTGTAGCACTGAGATGGGATTTGACAAAATTAAGTCTCCAGGGGGGGATAAGGGGTTTGTATTAAACTCAATCTAATCAAATAGGGTTTGTGGAAGTCGGTTTTTTCTAATGTTTACTTTTTGTTTCAATTATTCTAGAACTCAAAACATGATGGTAGCCCTCGGCCAGTAGTCCCGGCTGACTTCGTTAGCCTTAATTCGACTTGGCCTCGGAACCACTAGTAAATAAGGGATTCTTTTCGATTTGGTTATACACTTATGTCGATTTGGTTATTATTTATTAGCCTATAGCATCCCACTGCTGGGCAAAGGCCTCTCTTCCCCGTTTCCATGCATCTCGCTCCTGGGCCGATTCCCACTAGCTCGTCACTCCAACGTTTTCTAGGACGGTTATAAGTACACTCCTGTTTATTACACAACCATATTACTTGTCCCCTAAACTCCGTGTGAATTACCTACTACTAATATATTTATCTGTGGTGTGAATGGCCGCTAATGTAATTGTAATAAAATTACCCACTGATGAAAAGTGTTACCAATAATAAATAAATAATGTAATTATGTGTTGATGATGGCCACGTTTGCACGGCTTGTCCTTTTGGGTGCCGAATGTATGTGCCTGTATGTATGTTATCCTATTAGGTAGAAAATGTCGTGCAAACTTGGCCTTTGTCATGTAAGTACACTGTCACGCCAAATCACGTAGGTGAGGACGGCGACGCCTACTGTCGCTTGTAGCTTTTGGTTGAAGAATCGTTTGTTGCTTTCGCTTGCCTTCGATAAAGGAATAAAACCTTTCGAATATCATATCGCCTTATTTTTACGTCTTCACAAAAAGGGGGTCGTTTGTTCGTCTCTATCTCAAAACTTTTCAATCGGTTGCACACAGCGACTAGGCTTCTAACAATAGCATTTCCGCTTCGATTATCCCTCTTGTTTAGGTTTGGTTAGCTTGGAGAACTTCAAAACTTTTTGGTTCACCTATTTCCTTGTTCAGCTGTAAAGAAAACAAAAGGGCCACGAAATTAATATTAATGTAACCTAGGAACCATCGAAGGGAAGTCTAATACCATGACAAATACCTACCCCATTAAAATCCGTCCACCTATTTAATCGCTAGAATGCCACGGACAAACAAACAGACAGAAGCTTAAATTTATAATACCTACACTCGGTCGTCAGCGGTTACAAATACAACGCGCATTTGTGGAATAATGCTTTTCAACTGCAAAGGTTGTTATTTTATTACAAAATACTGTACTGCATACCTTTTACAATCAAAATGGTAGTTTCGCTGGAAGGAATTGCTTCGATATGAATAAAATATTTCGATGCATAAATTTATTTAATGATGAATGCTCGCTATTTGTTCAGCTACCTGAGCAAAAATTTAAATTAACGGCATGAATTCTAATGATCGTGTTTTCAAAACTCAACGCCGCCACAGGTGGAATCCCAGCGTAAAATCATAATTAAAACTTTATCCAGATTAAGTAAAGTATCTATGTATTTGGGCCGCTGCCGCTGTGATTATGTTTGATGTGTGTGTGTGCCATTATGACTTTACTGAAATTACACTTCGTAACTAAAACTTTCGCAATTAAGTAAAGGGAGGTTCAGAAGGTCAGTCAAGTACACTAGTACAGGTACATGATAGATTACTTGGTAGTCTTGGTACATGGTTGGCTCCGGATTTAAACGACAACTCTTGCTTGAGAAGCTGTCGTGAAACCACGCCGCTCTCTCTACAAAACGCAGCAGTTTTCTGATCCCATTTCAGATAGCCACCACTGTTGAGTAAAGGCCTCCTCTTCATTATGCCATTTATTGCGGTCGTAGGCCATCTTCTCCCGCCCAACTATCTACCTTTCCATTTCCTTATAGTTTGCTGGATTTAATCTCTTGTTAGGGATAAGCTCGCCTATGTACTATGTATTATATGTAGTAGGTACAGTAAAGAAATTACGAAATTTCGAAATAATAATATTCGCAATTTATTACAGTTAGATTACAACGAACTACAAATATCCACTTTGTAATACTAATAATATCCACTTTGTAATACTAATAATATCCACTTTGTAATACTAATAATATCCACTTTGTAATACTACTAATTCTAGAAAAGTAATAGGCATGCATAAGTATTCGAGGATCGTTTCCGCGCGAGTTCCCCCTATTGCTCTCAGAAGCACTAAATAGTGCTTGACTTTGACAGTGACTACCAAGACGTCAATTAATGTCTATTGCAAGGGGATGAGAACTTAATTTCCCCTAATTTTAATGGCATTTTTCCTTTTCGGCCAGGAGAATGACAATCTCTCGACTGTAAGGGTTAAAAAAAGCGATAACGTTTTCCACCCCTTACACCTTGTCCGATTTTCACATTTTTTTACATGTTTGTGAGATATTATGAAGATCGCTTATCGCTTTTTGTATGAAAAGCTCGCGCGTACACGATCCTCTTCAAAATTATCCGTGGATTTCATTTTCCTAGATTAGTCAGAGACTATACTTAGTACAGTTTTGTTTGTAGTTTGCGAAATCGGCAAACTGACACATTTGCTTACAATAGTTTAAATACATGTTTTATCTTGTCTACTTATAGTCCACCTTTATTTATCACAGATTAAAAAAAATAATTAGCAGGTTCGAGGAGCTTTCCTCAAGCTTCCGGCGCGGGCGCAGAGCTTAACGGTACTTTCGCTTGAGGTTTTCTCGGCCCTGTGAATAAAGAACACACCGTATTGTTTGCTGTAATAATATTTTGATGTTGTGGTTGTTATTCGTAGTTTTTGTGAATGTTGTTGTTATGTGTTGTTGTTGTATCAGATTTTTGTGACAATCGATTCTGTGTTGATTTTGTTGTTGTTTTTATGATTTGTTGTTGTTGTATGTATTACGGCTAATGCTAGGTGAGCGGCTAATTTAAGTCGGCTAATGTTAGGTGTGCATTTACGTTTCTTTTGTTCTTACATGTCAACCTAACACGAAGAATAAAGGAATAAAGAATTTATGCTTCACCTATCCTGACCCACCACTTCGCCTGGACATACCACTATTATTATTAATAGTTACTAAAATTAGCCGCTCTTTTAAAACTAGTTTTATTTTGCCGCTCACCTAGCATTAGCGGTAACATAATAAGTACTTATTATGACTCACCAGCACCGAGCAAGGTCTTCTGCAACGTGGAGAACGGAGCGTCGATGACGATGCAGAACAGAATCGACGCGATGACGGCCAGTGACACATCACTGACGTATTTGACCAGCTGGAGATGAGAAATAATCGGTGCATGGTTGGTCACTCAGAAAATTAGTCCGATGACCTTGGAAGATGCCTATTCATAACACCCAGGACCTTCATCAAACATAAATCAACACCAATCTATGATAGTAATCGTGTTGTTATGTAGTTTTATTGCGCACCAGGACTGTCCTCATGCATCCACATTCCTGCCTAGATTTTCTGGTAGAAATCTTTCTTTAGAGATAAGCTCGCCTTTGCGTATAATATTTCTTGTAAATGTATTTTTTAAGTTTCTGTGCAATAAAGAATATGAATATAGTAAAGTTGTAGAAGAATGTTATTTAATTAAGGCCCAGTCTCTCAAGTGACAGATAAACAGTCAGATAACTTTATTTGAAACTTCATGTACTTATAAGTGCGAAATGTCATCACAGATAAACAGTCAGATAAACGCTATCTGAGGAATGAGAGATCGGCACTAAGTTAGTTATGACAAGGTGTTATCAAAGTTATCCAATATTTTCGAAAAACACCGGCCTTTATTTCTGAGAAACATTATGCGTGTAATTTTAAGCCAGCAGCGATTGAATAAATATCTATCTATCAATTAGATCTCGAATGATTGCAACACAAGCCAACATTTAGTAGCTACCACTAGTGAATTTTTTCCGCGCGAATTTTTTTCCTGCAATTCTGTAACACATGCAATACTATGGGAGTGGCCGCACTGGCGATTTTTTTTCCGCACGTTTCTGCATACAATTTAACGATTTTTTTCCGCAAATTTTTTATTCGCGTGGAAAATAGTTGCCGTGCGACGGGCCCTTACCGCCGCACACAGGGTCATATTATCTGAAGGCATATAGACGCTTGCAATAAATAAATATCAAAGTTTACTCACATATCCCGTAACGCTGAAGTAACCTGGCATCACCACAGCTGCCGTGGCCACGAACATAATGGGGTTGTGGAGTATGTACATTGCGTACGAGATGCGAGCGACAAACTTCCAAATCGTAAGCGACAGGAACCAGTCGATTGGACCTGCAAAAATAAAAGACGTTCAATTATTCTGGATTTACCTTACTACAAAGCGGCAGGCCAGACCGCGAGAGATCGATTCTTGTTTAATTGAGAACATTGTATAAATAAACGATACTTCAATAATTGGATGCAATCCTTGATGAATTACGGTTGTTACTTTCGCTAATGCTCTCTGGGAATGTTCACTATATGACGACGAACGGGAAGAGAATGTTAGATGGAATCACTCGTGCAGATGAAGGGCCAGTCTACTACGGGGATCTCGTGTCGTCAAAGGCTTACTTCCGACGGTTACACCAGTTCGCGCACGCTTGGCATAAAAAGAGATGTACGTGGGAATTTGGCTAAATAACTAGCGTGCGGCATCGGCGCTAAATTCAATATGTTTGTGCGAGTCATGTCACCAGAAGGGTGCGACGTTTCTACTTTTTCCCCGCGCCCCAGAAAGGGGAGAGGCGGGAAGAGGACAGGCGGACGGCAGCAAAATAAGGCCGGTCCATCCATGTGGGGGATGCACAGAAACAGCTGCGGGTACGTAAAGAACTACCCCGCTGGCTTGCTCCCCCGCGTTTACCTCATTAGGACATGAAGTCGGAATGGGGTTGGGTGGAGGTGAGATATCTCCTGTTACTTTCGCTAAATTCCTTTCGTCGGCTATTAATTTCGATTACGGATACGGGATATATCTGTATACGGAGAGTTTCTCGATAGGATATGATATAGCGGATGATATTATTATGCCACCAAACCGTTTTGCTTTGAGAAAGTTTATACTTTGTCCAAATGTTTTCTGTGGTTGTATCTTTATATGATGCTATTAAACTATATGACAATGATCTCGCATTAACAGTTCAGTGCAGTTATATTGTATTTCAGAAAAAAGAACTGAGTTGTGTGTGAGCTTACAATGTGATTACCTAAGTATGTAAATAGAGAGACAAAATGGTTTACGGAATTGTTGTTTTAAGTGTTTCTTAACCGAGTGCGACCAACGGGACTTATTACTTTACTCTATGCCTATTACTAAGCCTCCGCTGTCCGTCTGTCGCATGTCGGTCCGTCCGTCCATCAGCGGACTGCTTTTGGGGTAGAAAGGTGGTAACTCGGTCAGAGCCAACTTTGATACTCACCACCATATCCATGATGGCAGGCGAATATCATCCACGCCACAGCCACAGTCCACAGCGGCCGGCTGAAGGCTACGTGCAGGTTGTCTAGCACCTCTCTGTCGAAGCCTGGTTGGATGACAGCGTGGTATGCGTAGCACACACTCGCTGAACAGGCCAGGGCCGCTGACCAACCGAATGCGACCAGCCACTGCGGGTGGGGAACCACTGAATTATGAGTTCATAGTTTCATAATTTATTATTTCTTTACTGCACACAAACCTTGGATGGATAACACAGGAAATACTTAGAAATAGTGTGCAAAGGCGAGCTAAGAGATGATAATATCTTACAGTAAACCAAGTTGGGATGAGACAGGTGGATTGCTGAGTAGGGGTAGGGTCCGAAGTGTATAATATAACAACAACATACTTATAACATAGCTAATCAATAAACTAAATGAATTTTTGAATGAACTATTCGTCTAAGGATAAGTCCTTCTGATAACCCGCTGCCGGACTAACGCTGAGTTGTTCGGAACAAATTGAAGTGGTAACTAAACTAAGTTAGTTAGTTTTACCATAGACTTTTTAAAAGTTTCGAATGTAATTGGCAGTTGGATGGAGACGTCAATTGCGGCGTGGCGACGACAGTTTGGATGGGATTGTCAAAACCAAACGATAACGATATATTTCGGGACTGAAATTTTCAGATAGGATACTAAAAATAAAGGTCAGGCACCGGACCGTTTCCTAGGAGAACCGATATATTTTGGATATTGCTTACAACAAAGTCCGTTTACGTTTTGTTCCGATGATAGTGACGGTTGTTTTAATAATGGTGATCTTTGGTTACCAACCCCAAGATATTTTTCTATTCTATCCTCATTCTATCTATAACCAAAGATACTTTAATATTATAACGTTCCGTTTGTAAACCGTTTCGAATTTCGTGTTGAGTTCAACATGTTTGCGGCATCGTCGCAGCTAATTTAGGACAAACAACGTAAATAATTAATTCATCATGCAAAATATGCACACGCTTGCGGTGTGGTTACTAATTGCTGTAATAATAACTACATAATGCAAATTGTGAGATGTGATGTGAGTTTGTCTAGGTGGAGAGAAATGGAAATGAATAGTGATTTAATACAATAATATGGTACCATCGAGCTGGTCTGATGATGGATCTCGATGTTGGCAGAGGGAGCACTAAGCTTCTTACTTGTTATTAAACTCTATTATTTTTCTTTATCTGATCTTCTTCTTTTCAGTATCTATTCTTTCAGGTTCTGTTTACTCGTCAACTCGGCTATAGAAATTCATACTAAAATTGTTAGACCGGTGTGCTTCTGAGAGCCAACCTGCATTAGCATCGTTATATTTACATCGTTTATTCTACTTTGTTCCCCCCTAATCCTGACCTGACCACCTTGAATGAACGTGAATCAAGTACCTAGGGCGATACGAGCCATCTGTAGATTCATAAAAGGATCTGCCAACCCGCGGGGCAGATTTAGGCAGGTAGGTACTACGACCGTCGGCTCTACTACCTCTTACTCTGAGTTGCATGAAATGATTTTGAAATTTGAGGATGTCACCTTTATGGACGAGAATCTCATAGTATTCATTTGTTGTTAGGGTTCCGTACCCGAAGGGTGCCAAACGGGACCCTATTACTGAGACTTCGCTGTCCGTCTGTCCGTCTGTCCGTCCGTCCGTCCGTCTGTCTGTCTGTCTCGACTCCTTTTCTCAGGAACGTGTCATGGTCCCTTGGAGCTGTGAAAAAATTAAACTTCTAGGTCCACGCAATCAAAAGATACCACGATATTATGTCATAATTTTGCTGAATTTGAATGAGCTCGCGTGGAACTCGCAAGGGAATCAAAACCTATAGGGTACTTCCGGGGAACGTGAAGGGAACGTGTTTTTTTACTGCGGTTTTTTATAGATAATAGTACGGAACCCTTCGTGCGCGAGTCCGACTCGCACTTGTTAATACTAAGGATATGCTATCTGTATCGTGCTACACAGAATAAATTAGAGGAATGATTGCTACAGATCTGCTGGCTATTCGGGATATAAATGATCAATGTGGCCTTTTTGGAGCCGCAGCTCTGCACAATTGACTTTTTACCTTCGGCAAGTCGACTTTCTGCCCTCTGCTGACATGCAGCAAGTACCCCAACAGCATGCCGACGAAGAAGGGCGGCGCACGCGTCAGTGTGTTCACATAGTAGTGGCGGTAGTTGCTCGTGCCGCTGCGAATGGGGGCGGGTGGGTCAAGACGGGTGATGGATGCTCCGGGCGGGTACTGATAGGTATTAACGAATGTAGGCGGGTGGGTAAAGATGGGTGATGCCCCGGGTTATTTATAAGCCACAGGTGGGTGTTCACCCAGTAGTTCAGCGTTGAAACCCAGTAAATCCACTATGAAAATATTTAAGAGGTATAGTAACTATAATATAAGTCATTTGTGGTAATTCTCCTGAATTAGTGGGCTATGTGGATTATAACCCGGAAATTACCCATCTGTGCGTGTGTGTGAGTGACTTTAGCTGGGCTTTAGGATAGATCCTATAACGAGTAATTGAGTATGTATACTATTAATTCGACCTCATTCCACAGAACAAATGGAGATCTCCAAAATAAATAAGGTATATCCCCTAATGACATAGATTTGGGGAGGGAAATCAGCTGAACCATCAGTATTCAGCGCTCCAACAGTTATTGTTCTGAGGCTCCAACACTCGGGATTGGGTGAAATAGTCTCAATAGAGAACCGATCACCCGTGAGCGGGTGTCACACCTCATCGTCTGTCTAACCCCTAATGGACGTGGAGTTGGAGTCTCCTAGGCTCCTAGGTCTAAAAAGACTTGTTTCCATGGTCGTAAATACAATAAAAAAAAAGTCAGCGCCACCAAGCGTCTTTTTAACCGACTTATAAAATGGAGGGGGGAGGGGGTTATCAATTCGGTTTGTTTTTTTGTCATCATTATGTTTGTTACATCGAAACTGTTACTATTTATGAACCGATTTAAAAAAAAAAAACTTTGTTCGAAAGAGAAGCCCAATAGTTTGGTCGCATTTTTTGAAAATCAGTAAGCTGTCCAGTAGTTAGGTTTCTACATGAAAAAAACTGTAAAGTTTAATTTGTTTTTACCTGGATGACATTATACAGTCTTTTTGGTGTTTATAATCATTGTCGCGAGATAAATTCTGGCTATTATTCGTGTATATTTTGTAATACGTATGGACTTCACTGTCAGGAGACAGATTTCGTAGGCTCGTATTTGGGTCTATAGACGACATTTGTGTAACGAGCGGAGAGGACTAAGTGATAGGTCATGAAGTCGGTTTTTTAAGTTTTTAACTTGGTGAATTATGATATAATAGGTTAGGTGCGGGACACTCACGGTACAGCAACCACCAAGTAGACATAGAGCGTGCTCGCGGTGACTGAGACCAGCAAGGCGGTGAAGACGCCCGCCCAGCCCGCCCTGCGCCCGCCCAGCACCCAGAACAGCACCAGCGGAGAGACCAGGTGCAGCTGGATGTCCACCGACAGGTACCACGTGTGGGGAAGGCACTAGGAACAATGTTGTAAATGTTATCAGCCCCGCATAGTAATGCCTGACAGCTCCATACATATCGATGTAATGATGATGTAAGTAATCGATGGAAACCTGTAATTGGCTTTGTCCCCTAAGTTATTGAATTAACATTTTGTAATGATAAATGCTGTTGGCTTTCTGAATAAATAAATAAATAAATACGTTTGATGGATATTTGATAAAGTAAATACCCTTATTTGTAAATACATAATGTCAGACGACTTGACGATATACGCGTATTACCACTCTGCGGAGCGTAAACACATGAATTTATGGCACTGTGCCCTGGAGGCCAATTCTCGTTTCCATAGCAAATTTGTCGAATTAGACAAGTGAGAGGTGGTTCGTCTTTTAATAGGCCTATGAACAATCGCGAAGGACCTTTGCCTATTGAAAGACGAAGCCCCGCCCCTTTGCGAATACGCAATTGAGAGTCTAATGGGTGAGAATCAGCCTCCTGGTCGGGGTGATGTTGTCCGCTTCAACTTGTTTTTCCCCGAGTCGTATGAAACTTTGAAATTTTAGCATATCTTAGCATCAGAAACGAATAACAATCAAGAGATTCTCGTCCGTAAGTTGTGAACCTTTCGAAATCGTTTCGTGTTCAACTCAGGTTTAAGGGGTCAGATGACTAGAAACAGAATGTCTCCTCCCAACATGTCACTGCGACATGACGCTGCAACGTTGCATGTATCGGGAGACTGTGCAACGATGCAGAGCGTCATTATTTGGTCCCCTAGTGTATGACTTCGTGATTATTCTTCTCGCACACTTGTCCAAACATAAGGAACAGGCAAAAATAACGTGTTCTAAGTATTTGTAAATACCTACGGAATAAGAAAAGAGAGGTTGAGTTTCCATAAGTAAACTATAATGCGCTTTCTGTTAGTAATAATTTCATAATGTCTTTATTGCACACAGATCAATTACACGGACAATAATACATAGTAAAAGTGTAGAAAAGAGAGCTTATCTCTAGTAAGAGATCTCTTCCAGCAAACCAGATAAGTATGAGACAGGTGGATAAGACATCGTAATCGTTTGAAGTACCTCAGTCTCCGGGTTGTAATAGTTCTGTATGTGCAGTAGCGCGGCCCACCAGTTGCGCCGACAGTTCTGCACCTCCAACGCCTCGAAGTGCCAGTTTGGCCCGTCAGCCACGCGGTGCATCAGGGAAGCCTGCAGCAGGACCGCCGCCGCCAGGATCGGGAACAGCCGCAGCAGCCGGTTGAGGTAGAAGAGATGAAGGTTCCGGATCAGCCCGGCTGGGAAAAAAAGGTTCTTTTTCTTTGGGTGCCAACTCCTATCGGAGGTTGGCGATCCTATCCGGGGGCGGGAGAGCCTCAATGCACTCTTGGCTGCAGCACCATTGAATGATCTGTTTGGTGATGCATGGAGTGATATTGTGCGAGCATGTGGAAGGTTCTGTGAGAAGATTGGATGATAGTGTTGTCATGTAATTATTATCCCAAATGACTAATGGACATAATGTTATTGAATAATCTAATGTATCTAGTTGACCTGACTAATAATTTCATGTGGTGTTTAATGCAATCTATTTTATAGTTTGGATACTTTGTACGACGAATTGGATTTTTTCTGTCATGTTGTACGAATTTAATTTAAATAAATAAATAAATAAATTAATCATTACGGCAATCTGCTCACGGGATACTGCCGCCCGGGATAGGGATGTTGTGCTCATCCCGAACCACTCTCTTAGAATGAAGAAAATGGTCCCACAAGACAGGAGTGGGTTTGCGTGATTGGGTAAAGCTCGTATCCATAGTTCTAAGTAGCAAATAAAGTTGGTATTCAAAGCCCTAAACGGGTATGGCCCAAAACCTTTTGGACCTGGAAGATGATCTAGAACATGCAGTGGGGATGTAGTATTGCGTCGCAAAAGTTACTAGGCGGATTTGGCCTGGTAAATACTGAGATAGAACACATACTGATCTATACAGAAAATCCATCTTGATTGTTTTGGGGAGTATTTTGGACCTCCATAAAAGTCAAACTACCAGACCAATTTTAATAAAAAAAAATGTCATTGACGCGAAATTTTGTCTTGTTTGATTTACTGATACATATCTTTTAACATAAATGTACGGTTTTCGTATTTTTTCAAAAAACCTGAAACAAGAGCCAGAATTTCGCAGTTTTTAGATCACCATTGGAGCAGCACAAAGTTTTTAGGGTTGAAATTTTCGGTTTAAACCTAGAGTAACTTAAAGGTATAAACTACTTTCAGGGGACCGACAAACATTATATAAAAATCGTTGATACATGCGCGGCCTTTTTTGTGTCGATAATGACTGGGGTATATGTAAGACGCAGCATTGTCACTTACACTGAGTAATTTTTTTGGCACTAATGTAGACCAGCAGCAAACCGCTGAGTAGGAAGAACGTATCCACACCAAGAGTAGCAGCTTTTAACCAAGTCGCTTCGAACGACAAGTACCACTGAAAAGTAAGAATTATAAATACCTTCATCATATTGCAAGATCTCAACAAAGGTTTCGAATTGGATTTGCGGAACATTTTCATCAATAGTTTAGTCAAATAAATAAATGTCAGTGGTTTAGTTCGTTTCAAGCTTGCTCATACTCGAACTGCAGGTTCGAACCCCGCTGGTTACAATGTACAAATGAGATAAGTAATTTACCTAAGGTAAGTACATTCTAAAGGTGGTGCACCGATACCGCGGCCATAGCAGCGGCGATGAACCAGGCATCTGTCATGCAAAATGAATAACTGGCTAAAAGTGGGCACAATTGTACCTCTGGGACGACACACCTCTCCTCTGGTCAGGCCTTTCCGCATAAAGGAGCATGCGAAAAGTCGTGACTCTAAGTTAATACTAAGATATCGAACTCTGTACCTGGAACGTATCAAGGAAATTGATAACACCAGCCCATGCCTTGCTGAGGAGTGAGTGCGCCGCTATGATCCACAGGATGGACAGAGACCTGATGCCGTCCAGACATCCCAGGGAATCAGGAGTCGGGTGGAAGGTGAACAGCCGACGGGTGTTCGTGTAAACTGAGAAGCAGCTGTAAAGCTGGTTCTTTGATTTCGGATCTGGAAATAAATACCTATGAATAAATTGAATAAAAGCTTGACACCCCCGATACAAATGAAACCTTCAGAACTTTGAATTTGTTTGCTCGTTATAAATTCTTTCAGTTGTACTTTGTACTGGCAAAATTCATTTCCGAATATGGAAAAATATTTTTCATATTAGTTTTCGGAATTAATGTTTCCATGGATTCCATATACCCTACCCACCTACGATTAAGTTATATCAGAAGTAGGAGTATTTAGTTCTATGTTCACGTTTGTTTACTTACCTTTCTTTAATATAACAGTATGGTGTAGGTCATATCCAGTGCTGACTATTGTGATCAGGCCAAGAAGGGAAAACACCACCCTTTAAACAAATAAATGTTGATGTTATCTACAGATTGATGCTTTACAATACAGACAATACTGCTTTGTAGTACAGATTGATAAATTTATTGATGGATCTGCTCAGATATTTATGTACCATTTCATGTACATTTAATACTTGAAGCCTTGGTTTTGCTCATATACTTATTAATGAATTCGACTGTACATAAGAGTCACTATCTGTATACACTAACATTTCATTTTCGATGCGCAATTTTTCTGGTAGGTACCTACCTAGATAGATCCTAAGCTTGACACAACAGAGACTTATACCGTCTCATTAATAAAAACACTCTACACGTTAATACTTCTTTACCCTGAGATTAGTTACTCTCAGGTTGAGCTCGCCTTTGAGCATTATATGTTATTTATGTTTTCCCTGTAAATTACCGTGCAATAAAGAATATGAATATAAACTCACAGTAAGATACGTGCTACTTATTTCTTTACGCCACGTTTATTGATTTTTTTTAATACTGGCGTAATACTTGGAGTGAAGTTACTACAGATCTATGGCCGATCCCAATAACCTATCTCTATCCGTGATCTGCAGATTACGCATTACATTTGACAGTTGCGCTATGGGATTTATGTCAAAATTGACACTAGCAATCTCAAATCTGCAGATTATGGATTGAAGATAGGTTATAAATTTCGGCCGCTAGTCTATCTTTGAACGACGGATAAGGACGACTTACACAGCGACATAGTCAGCCGGCACCCACGGCTTGTCAGCAGGCAATCGGCAGTGCATCTCCTGATAGTCCAAGCTCACGAAGGAGTTGTTCAGATACATGTCCAAGGCCTGGTGGACTGTGCAGCTCTTCGGAATGCACACTCCGACGCTCACGAACGCTAGGACGCTGGCGATGTCGTCTGACGAGGTCCTGCGATGAGGCATAACGATCGAAAGATAAAAGACGTTTTAAACACTTGAAAGCAAGTTAGTCTTAGGTAAGAGTCAGTCTAGTCTTAAGTCTCAGGTTAACGACGACGATGTCTACTGTTAGGGCTAATTTAAACAGATACAGGAAACAGAAAACAGTCAAAACTTTAATGTAGTAGATACCTATGTAAGTTGTTGTGGATATTTAGCTATGAAACTTTTAATACTTTCTTGGATTTAGATCCAGGTTGTTATGTCTACCTACAGACTATAGTACCTACAGACACACGACAACCTGAAATCAAAAAAATCTACTTCGACCACAACCCTAACAACTTACGTAACAAAGGTGCGGCATCCTAAACGGGCCATATATTCACTGCAATATGTGGCTGGCAACTATTGGGTGTCTTTTTCTAACATGTGAGTAAGAGAGGGCTTGAGACAACAATAATTGCCGGCCACATATTGCAGCAAAACCTGGCCCATTTAGGAGCACCATTACGCAAAGAAACATGTAAGTTAAGTTTTTGATCTGTGGCTTCTATCGTGTGTTGCCACAATAATTTCGCCAATGTCACGTGATGACCAATTGTTTAGGTTTTTATGACATATTTGTTTATATTTTGTCAAATTTGGTTCAAGTTATATTTTATATGGTTCAGGATTTTTATGAATAAATTGTCTCTTGAAGCAGGAAGAAGTGTGCATTATTAAGTATAGGAAACAAACACCAATAGTCCAATAAAAGTTTTTAGAGACATCATTCATTCATTATGTTGAAATTCATCACTGGCTGAAAGTGGGCACAGTGGTGCCTGGTATTGAAAAGGCGTGACGCTATGTTATGTTATGTGTTATTCATGTTGAACCACTTTGACTACCACGTCTATCTGTTATATCAGTAAGCAATATTTTCTACAGGAGTTGGGTCTAAATATTCATATTTTCAATCTAGGAGTAGGAACCGTCGTAAAAGGACCTCAGATTTGTTTGGTACTTTTGAAAAAATATGTTACTACCAATCCACATTTTTCTAATCGCGTCCTTTACAAATCAATCCGTCCGCACTCTGATATTCCTAAGCCCGGCACTAAATTTAATTTAATCTTGAAATATCAAGTCTAGACTAAACAGAATCTTACAGTCATAAATAATGTGCGAATGATAACGATGATAACCGATAAATTATTCACGACACCGACATTAAAAATGTAAAAATATCAGCACTTTTAAATCGCGGCAAAATGTTCTTTGACATCCTATTCCGTGCTATGCGGTGCGGTTTGGTCTTCTTTGTACATGGCTGAAAATATTCGATATCCGACTCCGCACTTAATTACTACAATAGTACTTGGTTTTAGATAAAGGCGGCATTTACGCAACTAGGCGACTATAGGTATAAACAATATACGAGCACCTTACTTCAATTATGTTTGAAGACACCTGAATGGTTTAAAATTTAATAAAATCGGTCAAGTGTTAAGTCGGCCCTGCTTATTACGGTTCGTGAGAAAGCCCGCAGATATACAGACAGACGGGCAGCGGAGGTTAGAAATAGGGACCCGTTCGGCACCCTTCGGGTACGGAATCCTAAAAAGCACAAGTTATTCGGGTTACCGAGGGTGTACTGCTATTTATAACCTTAATTTAGCAGGGATCATTGTGTTCGTACTCCTCTGTCTCCCATTAAACATATTATGCTTTCAGTAGGATCTCACCTAGAAATTCCTGCTCCACTCATTAGATTCACGTCCAAACCCAGGTTCCTGAGATCATCAGTCCTCTTCTGGACCCTCGCCCAATCCCTGGTCACTTCCTGAGGGTTCAGTGCCCAGGGCGTTATACTTTCGGGGTTGGTAGACTGGATCATGCAATGCTTTCCCTCGATGACGTCATTCTCAGTAGTTTGGCGGATCGAGAGACATTGGAAGTAGTTCCCGTAGTTCACAAAGTTACCGCCCAAAATTCCTTGTGGTATTCGGAAACTGGCGTCGTAGACTGAAACATTCAGATACAGGATAGGCTTTACAAACGTGGCCTTTCTTTGTAATTTTTCTAAGAAACCAAACATAAAATCTTCATAAACTATCTTCTTCTTCTATCTATATTCATAATAATAATCATAATCATTCTATTCATTAAACAACATAGTTGTATGTGAACATTAATACAGTTAGTCTTAACTACTACTTACAACACTTAAATTTAATCTATTAGTAGAAGTAAAAAAAAAATATGGTCAAAAGTCTAGTGATTGATATTATATATCATATATTATATTTTAAATGTTCAAAGTTAAAATTAAAAGCCAACAAGGTCCACGAGTTAGATTCGAAAACATGTCGTAGATAAAGGTTTGATGATTTGTCAGCCCTCGCGGGCCGGACGGTAAGCGACAATCTGCATTATCAATACGTTAAAATGTATAAAGACAGGGAACTATACCAGATCTATGTTAACCCTCCCTTACCAAGTTGGTATTGAACCCACCGTTGCGCTTGCCGTTCTGCCTAATCTAACAACCTGTTACCTGTCATTTTATGGTATCCTAAGACCTGTCCTGTCTTATCTCTAAGGCACACACATACAGACACACACACTTTACACTACACACAACACAACACACCCACACCTTTCACTCCCTGGCTCACAGCTTTTGTCAAAACTGTTATCATTATCTGTTTTATGTAATGTAAGAAACAATTGTTTGTCTTTGTATTCATATGTATACATAGTGAAATCCCTAATTGGCCTTATGTTAAGTATTATTTGAAAGTTTCATTATTCGACTGGCTGTGGATTTGTGTTAAATAAATAAATAAATAAATAAATACTAATGAATACATGCTGTACGACGACAATAAGAAACAAAATAAAACTATTAAACCTAAACGTCGTCCCCGAGATATGTTAGCGTTAGTGCAAAAGGTTCATGACCCTCTGGCCGCATTTCTCCTGGCGTAGTAGTCAGGGAGATCTTCTGCATAATCTAAATTGGTTCTCTGAGAGAAGAGTATGTGGTAATAGTATGTAGTAAGGTTAGATGTAATCGTATATGTAAACACTTATACTTACTGCCAAATAACGTGGCCACCACTGGCTCCAGTGGCGGCACCACCACCACTGGCTCCAGTGGCGGCAAACGTCAAATCGCATACATTTTCTTAGCAGGTCGATGTTTTCTATTGTCACTTTATTTGACAAGTATATTTACTCTACATACTCCGGAACCTATCCTATCAATTAATTCTACATTCAGTTGATAGATAAAATTTATTTTCCAGAAGCCATTATAGACTGATTCCTATCAATGAAACGATTTTAATCCCAAGATAAAACTTTTCTGTGATTGTGAGATACAAGGTGTAAATGAATTAACGCAAAATGAGAAACTACGTTGTTAGGTAGCCACCACAATGTAGCAATAAATAATTGGGATTTGGAATTTGGAATTTAGGTACATCATTCTGAGCAACTTTCATTATGAAACCGATTTGATCAGAGCAAATTTATTTTTCACTTCCCAGTACATTTTGGCCTGAGTGGGTCAGCTGATTTGTATGGAGAAGTGAAAAATAAAGTTGCTCTGATCAAATCGGTTTCATAATCAAAGTTGCTCAGAATGATGTCCCTAACAAAGTAGTTTCTCATTTTGCGTTAATTCATTTACACCTTGTATATGACACATCGTGGTTCTGCACAGCAAGGAATTTATAAAATGATAGGCCACAAAAGTTTTTATTATGTTAAAGTACACATTAAATAAATGGATCTCATTTCTGTAATGTCTGAAACTATTATGTGAATTCGGGCCCAGTTCTGATCCACATGATATTGAGAGTGTAGTGTAATATCAAATAATAATTGTACATTGTAGGAGAGAGCCCAAGAGGGGATTTTGGGACTAAGGCCTTTGATAAGCCGCTCGAGTTTTTATGGGATATGGCTGCAAGCCTGCAAACATGCGCTTGCATACCAAATTTCAATTTTTTAGGACTTCGGTAAGTATTAATCGAGAGGTTTTGATGACAGTGAATCAGTCATATAATTGTTTCATATAACTTTTCCAAAACATTTCAGATTCTCACACTCTGCGCTTTCATTTGATATTCACACAGCATATATTTTTTTATTTGGCCCCCCAAAAGTGGCCCCCATATTTATACATATATTTACATTGCATTTCTGTCTTTGGGTCACAGATATGTGTGTACCAATTTTCAACTTTACTTTACTTTATACTTTATTGCACAGAAAACATAATACAGACACTTAATATTGGAAAAAACATGTAGGCGAAGGCGAGCTTATCTCTAATACGAGATCTCTTCCAGCAAACCTAGGATATCAACTTCATCGTAAGTTGTTGAGTAAGTTGTTCCCCCACTTCCGTGCCCCCCACTTTTTTTGGACATCGAAATTGTATTGACTTAATTAACTAAAGTAATAAAAAGTTATTTTAATAACTTTAAATTTATTCAATTAAAAAGTTATTTTGATTAACTTTAAATTAACAATTTCGATGTCCAAAAAAAGTGGGGGACACGGAAGTGGGGGACAATGGGAAACACCAATTTTTTTACCCCTGCCACCCCGTACAGGAAAGCGCGTGACGCTATATAATACTATGTCGTTACTTACATTCTAATGGATTCATCTCACTAAGATGTCTCTCACACGTCTCAGCATCCAGTACACTCTCATAGAGATCGTAGTCGAATACGCGGTCGCGGCGACCGGCGGGGTCACTGCAGGTCACAGGTCTCGACACGCTGGCCAATGTTAGCACACAAAATACTTTGCCCAACATATTCACGTAAAATCCTTTACACGGATAAAAATTAAACGTTAAGGTGGGTAGATTAATTCCCGACTCAATTCAACACAGAATTTTTCAGATACATATCACAACTCTCATAATAACCCTTTTAGGGCAGATGTCACTAAACTAACACTTTGTTGTATAGCTTGATTGATTTATTTAAAGTAGAAGTAAGATACCTACTGATATAATAATTGAGCCTGTAGGATTTATCTACCGGTCTGACATATGAATGTAAGAGAGAGACCGATCCTATTGTCCAATTATCCAATTAGTTATTTAAAATCATCAGTTTTATTTTATCGCGTCGTGTTATCATTGCGATTAAATTGATATTATCAAAAAATATTGGAAATTAAATTAATCTTTTGTCTGTTCAATATCTACAGGGTTTAAAAGAAAGGTGTAGTCATATTTAGGGGGTTGTTAGGGACATAATTCTGGGAAACTTTTACTATGAAACCGATTTGATCACTGCAACTTTATTTTTGACTTCCCAGTACATTTGGCCCGAGCTGTCAGCTGATTTTGTATGAAGAAGTAAAAAATAAAGTTGCTCTGATCAAATCGTTTTCATAGTAAAAGTTGCTCAGAATGTTCTCCCTAACAACCCGCTAAAATGACTACACCTTTCTGATACACCCTGTATATGAGTAGCTATCACTGCAGAAGCGTGTGATGATGATTCATTTTATTGAGTAGGTACATCTTTGATAACCAAAAATGATAATGAACTGCCGAACCTTTCCACACAATCAACATAATATAAATAAATGTAGATCATTATTGTCCCCACCGAGGAAGACCGGCCTGTACCCGGATACCAGAGACTACATATCCAATTGACTGCGCCTGCGGGGGAATGCGGCTCGCCAAACGTTTGTTGTGACAACAAACGTTCGCATACGCAACCTATATACGATGACGGGCCGCCAGACAGTTTCGCAGCGGCTGACCAATCACAGCTCTCTTACCTCGTCCCCCGCCGCCCGTAAATTGGTGAGTTGTGTTTCAAAGGAGAATGTATCTATGCGCACTCCACTGGGTAAGTGCTCCCTGCCGGATACTAAGTAAGATTTAGCCAACTCTACGTTGCCTGGTTGCGGGTTGGTAGAGAAGTTTTACGACTACTACATATTATCAAGATAGTAGTTAGGTTAATTAAGACCTATAGCTTTAAGGTGTCATCCAAAACACGGAACGTCCAGCAATAATCAACTTCAATAAATACATATTAATATAACTGTTAGTACATGTCTTTTCAGTACAGAAGAAGCGCAAATCAAGATGCACCTTTCAGTCTTCTATAGAAAAAGCGACGGGCCACTTACGCTGAAACAACATCTCGAGTCTCGACCTACATCTCCATACAATGAGCAACTAGGACACGGCAGAAAATACACCTCCATCGGTTGGAAACACAGTCTGTTTTCGTAGGACACTTTGGGCTACTGTTGTACAGGATGTAACAAAATGGGTTGTTAGAAAAAATATTATTATTATTTTGAACAGCTGTAAAACCAATTTGATCAGACCTTTACTTTTCATTTCTTGTTCGTCGGTTGGTCGTCCTAGAATCCATAGACTCAAAAATCCTATCCAATCAGTTTCATAGTTAGGTACGGTTCTTAAGAACACCGACCCTAACAAGCGATGACTGATAGTCAACTAACAGCCCCTTAAAACAACCTTCCGTTCCACCCTGTGGAAAGGTTACTCGTGACATTGTAGTTCGCTAGTTATACGGGCTTTATACAATACAGGTTTGGTTATTGTGACGTTCTAGCTAGATTTACAGACGGGTTACCCATAAAAAGTTAAGTGGTACTTTAGAACAGCCCAGCATAGTGTCTATACAGAGACTATATATCCAATTGACTGCGCCTGCGGGGGAATGCGGCTCGCCAAACGTTTGTTGTATTCAACAAACGTTCGCATACGCAACCTATGTACGATGACGGGCCGCCAGACAGTTTCGCAGCGGCTGACCAATCACAGCTCTCTTACCTCGTCCCCCGCCGCCCGTAAATTGGTGGGTTATGTTTCAAAGGAAAATGTATCTATGCTCTCTCCATTGGATAAGTGCTCCCTGTGTCTATACGTCATTTAGGGGTCTCAAGTCACGACCACTCGGAGAAAGGAGGAAATAACACGAAAGGGGTACCTACATCCGACACAACCAAGGAGTTTTGGCTCTTGCTAACGTTTCACACGCTAGATGTAACATGGCTACCTACCACTTCCACTCCTGACGCCCATGCACGAGGCACGCCACTCACCTCAGTCGCGCAGATAAATGTCAAAGAACCAAATTAAATGCGATCAGATGTCCATACAAGACCTTATAAATAATACCAACCGCGCAAGCAGAATCGCTTCTTATCGGGTGATGGGTGGTGGGCGGTGGCTCTTTACCTACTATTATCCTATAGTCTGACAGATGCAAGAGCCTGAAACAAATGAGCCGTAGAAACGGTCACCCATCAATCTACCGTCTCTGATATATGTTGCTTAACCCATAAGATCGTTTGCGATTTACATAGACTTGTATGGACATTTCATTTGATCATAACTTTTTCTCCCATAAGTTATGAAGTTACCTCCATACAATAAAATTATGTATTTCGAAAGACCTTTCATATGATATGTGTTAAAAATCGATAGAAAATTAAAGACTTGTTGTAACACTTGTAACTCGAAGGTCGTAGGTTCAAGAGTGTTTTGGAAATGAATGAAGGGTCTGGGAAGTGGCGCCCGAAAACTGAGTGATGCTCTACAATACAACCCCAATTAAAACTTTTCCAAATGCATTATAATAAATACGTAGACTCAAGTCCTAAGACTTATTTACCAATATCTGAATGATATGAATAGTTGTAAAACAAAGAATCTGGATTCGGTGAAACTGCATGTTTGCCTTACAGTTTATCATCAGTGTGTTTCGTAGAAAGAAAGGGATTGGGTACTTAAGCTTAGGTTAGGGAAAACCAATGTCAAAATAACGAGATAAACACAATAAGGGGCAGTGACCGAAATCTGTGGATAGCAACCATCTATAAAATAAACATCTGTTGTTTTCGCATGTTGCTAAGGGTAAATTTTGTTTTGCTAGGTAATTCGCTACAATATTCATAGAAATTCGGTGCCTACTTATCACTTCAGACAAGCACTGTTGCTATCTAAAAAACAGTATGACATACGCGGGCTCATCTTTCACATAGCTAGGGTACCTAACCTGCCTACATACCTACTAGTAGTTAGGTAGGTTTTACAACCTGGAGCCACCGCGTGTTAGCGATTTATTTTTAATAAGTGTTTTACGGACCTCTAAGAACTCAACTCGACCGTGTTTATGTCCCCTCTCTGGTCGTAAAATGCAGTATGTACTTGCTTAGGGCTATATTTCACTGCGGTGACTATTTCTATTTCATGAAAAACCAAGTGTTTCTACGTTATTTTGTTTAGCGCTAAGTATCTTCAATGTTTTATGTGTGTTTGTGTGCGTTTATGCAAATAGATAAATAAATACGAATACGATAAGTGGACAGCTTGGTGCAGCCTTGAATATGTACGTAAGGTGTTAATTATCATTCTCCCTTCCTAACTTAATTATTAAATATAGAATAAAAACGTGCAAAGGAAGGGTGTGATGTTTTTAGGTCTTAAAAGAATAATAAATGTGATAAATATCTTAACAGGAGCTCCTCTATTATTATAGCTTAACCCAAAATACTTTATAAGCTTCGCACCATCTCTCTTCGTCGTAGCTGCTAGCCTGGCCACCTGGGCCCGGCCGCGGAAATTGTAAATGGAAATATAATCCAACTGAGTAACCGGGCTTGTAATTTTAAGTAAGGAAGGGAAAATTGCAGTTTAATATCTCATATTACTAACGCATCTATGAAATCCACCTATACCAAAGAAAACCATTTATTTCAGTACATTTTTTCATACTAATAGATATGGAAGACATAACACAACAAATAAAATTTATTGTATTAAAGTCTTCACAAAATAAAAGACCCGATTTGACAGTTCACCCCATGAAGTTTTAACTCCTAACACGTAGGTAATAGAAGCGGTTTTCCTAGGTGCAACTTGTACGCTTTGCTTGTACGCCACAGTTGGCTTTTATTACCTACGCATTAGGGGTTAAAACTTCATGTGCGTGAACTGTCAAAACCTTTAATTGGAAAAGACTTTAATTGGAAATTCAAATGACTTTCGTCGTTCTAAAAATTTGTTCGACATATTCGTTAGTATGGACAATTACCGGTGTTCTTTTCACAAGGCCTCTGTGTCAACGATTCAACCTGTGACTGTGTGTAAATTAATATTACTACCTAAGAATGAGATCGATCGTTGATTCCTCGTGCATCTTGTACTTCAGTACTTTCAAAAACTAAAAATACCCATAATAACACGATCAAATGAACCCAAACATGATGGGTTTACTGGTATGAATACCAGGGTTCCGTCTCCCAGCCAGCTCACAGGAGGCGACGATGCTGGGAAACGCTAGTAAATATGAAAAGTACTTGTCACGACAAACTTAGATGATGCCTTCATGAGTTTTAAAGTGAACATCCCAGAGTCCCCTCTCCCACCTTCGTTTTCCATAATTGGGCCTCTGTCAACCGTATGGGAAATGATATTATAAGTACCTAATGTTAGTTTATACATACACCAACACCCACACACACCCCCATACCCACCCTCACACACACGCTCACACCCTCTCACACACACTCACCCCACACACACCTCACTTACACCAACTTGCAATCTATGACACTCCACACCATAACACTCACTCTCTTACCTATCTGATTATTAAATTGCACCTACCTTGGGTACCTTGATTACTCCGGTTCAGCGTCGGGAGAGGCTGGTAATCTGTCAAACAGAACCTCCTAGTACGGATACCAGTCTCTCACATAGATAAGACAAAACACATAGCACCTAAGTTAAGTTTCACCATGTAAAGCTATGTGAGAGAACAAAATAAACCTTTTTGTAGTTTTCATAAAATGCAAACTTTACACAATCATCTTTAATCATGAATATTCATCTTACGAAGAGTTATATGTGCATTATACAACTACAACAATCTTACTAATTTACATTTAGCTTTACAAAGGGTTATTGTATTGTTTGCCGGGCCTGTTCCTGGCTCAGCGGAATTATGTATTCGGTCCTTTTGTACATACAATATACATAGAAATGTTGGTAGGTAAGTATAATTTCTACATTTCGTATAATTTTATACTCCGGGGATTCCGTCCGGCGGAGGCGGAGGTTTAACAGCATATAGGTATGAGCGAACAGTAATGTGTTGTTGCGTAATGATATGCAGATTTTGTTGCTCTGAAAGGGTTAGCCTTTTGCACGCGGGACTACACGAAGCCGACTTTAGTTCGATACGCAAATCGCCGCCATACAATTTCGATGGGTCGACGTTACGTCAGAACGGTAAGTATGCCAACAAAAACTAAATCGTGGTGAAAGCTAGATAAAAAGATGCTCAAGCAAGTCAGATCAGTTTGACAGTGGAACTCGTTCATTAAGATATCCCTTAAAAATAGGACGTCACCTGTCTGTTACATCCAGAGCTCAAGTTTGCGAAAGGATGGTATGGTATATGGTAAATTTTTAGGGTTTCGTATCTCAGAAGAAGAAACCCTTATAGGATCACTCGTGCGTCTGTCCGTCCGTCCGTCCGTCACAGGCAATTTACTCAGAACATATTGGACCGATGAAGTTGAAAATTGGTACACATATCAATATCTGTGACCCAAAGACAGAGGTGCAATGTAAATATTTAAATATGGAATATTTGAGGGGCCAAATAAGAATAATAAATATCAAAATATGCCGTCTGATACATCAAATAAAATCGCATGGTGCGAGGATTTTAAACATATTTTTACAATATTTTTAAGACTAATTTTGAAAAAGTTGTGCTCAATAATATGACCGATTCGGATGTCATCAAAACCTCTAGAGTACTTCCCGAAGTCCTAAAAATCTGAAATTTGGTATGCAACTACATACATATTTGCACCCATATACCATAAAAACTCCGAAATCTACAAGTTTAACCCCCTAACCCCCTAAATCTGGCGTACAAAGGTTGTATGACAAACTGAATTTTAGGATACTTTTAGGATATTTTGTTGGTGTTAATCCTATTATTGTTGTAAGAAACCCTCTCAACGCGAGTCCAACTCGCACTTGGCAGCTTATTATAAGTAGGGGTGTATATTTAATTTATCTGTTTTAGCATAAATTAGATAATTGAAGGGAAACGAGCCGCCCCGTCGTCGGTCGGAAGAATAAGGACATCGTGGCTCTCCAATATAAGAAAATGAACCAGAATAGCCGGCGTCGAAGACCTGTGCCGCCTGGCGAAAGACAGAGAGGGGTACTCAGAGCTAACTGCCAACCTCCAGTAGTGGAGAGACACTGAAAGAAGAAGAAGAAGATATTTGTTGTTTAGCTTGTCGCAAGACGTCACACGAGTAAATTGAACGTAATCATGAATAGTCGCCGTTGGTCGGAGGGACTTGTAGCCTGGTAATCAATGCATAATATGTATGCACAATGTACAGTCTGCGTCAGATTGAGTGTATAATGTATTGTATTGTATTGTCCCGGGTTCGAATCACGGATGGGGACAAAAAAAAAACCCCAGGTCTTGGTTTACATGTTTGTGGTCGCTGTTTCTGGTTCCACGACACAGGGTATCCTAGTGTGGGGCCAGAAGGAATGTATGTTCCTGTATGTAAATGTTTATGTTTATGTTTCATATTGTATCATGCCATCGTAAATATCTACAAAGTGAAAGTTTCAAAATTATCTAAACATCCTTGCTTATACCACAGAATCACTAATTAATAGAGTATGATGATCACCATAATTTTACCATTTGACTCACATGTAAATTAAAGTATAGTCCGCGCATGAGTTAAATGCAATATCCGACCGTGCGGCACATTGAGATATATTCCTTATGTATGAAAAACTCTACATTTAACTCGCGCGCGGACTATATTCATAGTTTTATTGATGTCTAAATCCTGTTTGAGTACCTGACGTGCTTACATATTTATATCTGGTGCTTACTGTACATACAGATTAAACTCACTGGTGCATTGCCAATCAGCAGTCGGAGCGGAAGCAACAGATTAGTATCCTACAGCATCAGCAACATAGCGTCACGCATTTTCCTATACCAAGAGGCACAATTTTCACACATTTAGCCAGTTCCAACTGAAGATGCTTTTTCCGTACATATTTATTATTTTCGCCAATAGTGATTGTTATGTGTATATATGTAGGTGATATGATAACTGATTAACTATTCATATGACAGGCGAATATGAACAATCACCATTATTTAGTAACACTACAATTAGCTACTAACCGTTTTAGTCAAATCCACCCATTAGTTAAAGCCGGGCTGCATTGACAAGACTACAGATGATGCCAACAAAGCTAATGCCCTAGAGCTCATGGGATTATAGACTGGCGGATATTTCTCAAATTGCTTCTAGTTTCGACGGCTATCGTTATCGTTAAGTTTGTATTTGTATATTAATTTTAATATTAGACAAGCTTGTATTTGTATATTATTTTTAATATGCAAATAGCTTATCTAACCAGGATATTATAGTCAGTAAGTTCGTATATATTTCGTATATATTTATTCCACATATCAAACAAAAAAATACAGAGAAGTTATGTACAAACGCAAGCTTATCTCTAAAACCTGGATAGATAAGCTTGTATTTATATATTATTTTTAACTGCTTGAAAGAATCCCAAGGCGTTGCGTGTGCTGTGCAGTCGTCTCGTAAAGCTAAGTTTTGCAACTATCGTAACAGTTACTACTACGCCGTGCTACAGCGCCGTAGTACGTAGCGCTACGTCGTAGCAGGGTCAGCTTAGAAAGTTTTGCCTTTCAGCAGGTTTGGTTCTAATGGTTCTAGCCAGATTTTTCTCTAGATTACAAGAAAACATACACAGAATAAATTGTATCCACAGAACATGTAATTTATAAACGTATGTACTTTATGAGAAGTAGTAAACACCACCAATGCATTAGCTGAGAAAGTTCCTTTGGTAAGTGTGGTGCGTAAGGGGCACTTTTGTGAAATCTTTATAGATGGTGAAAGACTTCGTAAGGGTTTAAAATAACCACTCGACACTGGCAATCCGCTGTTATCACCTCCTTGCTACACCACACCGGAGGCACCTGATCTAGAAAAGTACTGAAGTAAGATCTTTAGAGGATAATTAATCAGCTGCCTAATCGTACTTAGCCAGCATGCGGGCCGCAAAACATCTGGCGCCCAATTCTGCACGCGAATTGCATGGAAATAGCCATAGCGAAAACGTAGAATACCGGTAATCTGCGCCCCCGCTAAAGCTATTGCCATGCGATCCGCGTACAGAATTGGGCGCATGACGCACGATATAGAGGCCCCTAAGGCATTACGGAAAAAAACGAGCGTAAGAGTCAGCTTAAATAGAATAAATAAATCAGGGTGTGTGATTTACAGGGTGGTGGCCGGCTTTGGAAGATTATGGTGATGTACGGGCGACCGCTGCAGACACGCCTGCGCCTGCGTCCGACGAAGATACCGTGTGCTTTATCCCGCCTGAACTGCGAAGATAGGATAAGCTGGAGTGAAAGCAACAGGTTCAAACGGAACGTTTTATAAAAATACCTGTATTTTATGGTTTGGCGAAGCTGTTGTATTTGTCTTTTGATGGATGGATAAAGAATTTATACGTCGGGTTGGTACGATAACTTTATACAGTAGATTGGCTATAATAACTTATAAATAGCAATAAATTAAACTTATTTGGGTATCATAGTTTACATTTGGTCTTGAGTAATTTCAGTTTTACAAGTTTATAGCCTTAAAAAGGCACATATTAAAAGCAAGTAATTTATTTAACATTTAAAAACATTTACAGACCACAAAGTGTTTTAAAATTTTGTTTATACATTTAATAAAATTAATCAGTTCAAAGCAGTACCTAGTCCACTTATCTTTTACCGTTGTTGCTTAATTATTATTTTCATTACTGCTTGGCAATATTATAACTATAACTTAGGGCTTTTCTTTAGGTTAAGATTTACACACGTTCTGTCGTATGTACGTCAACCTATTGATTTATTTAAATACACTTAGTTTAATGGGAATTAGATAGTTATCATATCATGAATATTTCAGTTCAAATTGTACTTTTAACTAAGTAAGTACTTACACAGGGAAAAATAGACAATTGAGGCGATTTGTGAGGCGACCAGAACTAAACTAAGCAAAATAATTAAAACTGTGTGTTTGAAAATGGAATCCGTGACCATCGCCCAAAAGCTGTTGTAAAAGGTTTGTCAGTTTAATGCCTTTACTTACCTACTAAATCGCCCGCAATACCCCGAATTATTTTATGAATTAACTGAATGATTTACAAAGAAATGCCAATGGGCTCACCCAGACCTTTTTACATTTCTAATTTTACACCATTCCTAGTTGACCGAGCGAGGGAAGCGAGCGAAGCGTCTCCGTTTCAGGATTGGCGAAAAATGCTTTCGTATGTTTGTTCTCCTCTACAGGGCGCATTTTTCAACCGATTCGCGTGAAAAGGTTGAACAATTAAATAGTTTTTTTTTGTCGAGCCAGTTTTTGGATTTTTTTCAAAATGGCGGAGATATAGGGTTTTAAAATGTAAAAAAATCGCAGATCATATTCTCAACTACTTTCCCTACAAAACCGTTTGATCGTATCGTAGCTTTATTTTTGGCTCCATACCACATACTAATCGCCCTACCGATACCTAACGGCCAAACCAATTAGCTCAGTCTCTTTATCGAAATAAACCGAATACAAGTTGTTGGAGTTATCCCCGAGAGAAGTGGACGGAACACCGCTATATCCGGAGATGGATGGGGATCGTTCCATCAACAGCTGCCGTTAACCGCAGTGGAATGCTGGCAAAGTACCGGCAACTCGTAAATAACCAATAGGTAAATAAGTCCGACTCGTTTGCCCGAGCTCGTACTGCGTATAGATCAAAATAAATATAAAATATATTTTCTACTCTTTTTATGTCGCACTATACCTACATAATACTTCAACGTCAGACATGCTCCTAGATACTATTTATCTCCTACTTGTCTATAAAAGGTGTAAATAAATTAACGCAAAATGAGAAACTACTATTCTGAGCAACTTTCACTATGAAACCGATTTGATCAAAGCAACTTTATTTTTCACTTCTCCATACAAATCAGCTGATCTACTCAGGGCAAAATGTACTGGGAAGTTAAAAATCAAGTTGCTCTGACCAAATCAGTATCATAATGAAAGTTGCTCAGAATGATGTCCATAACAAAGTAGGTTCTCATTTTGTGTTAATTCATTCAGACGTTGTATATCTTGTCCGAGTCATTGTTTACGATAACGGATATAAAATCAGGAAATCTACATTGCAACGACTAGGACAAAAGGGTTTTCCATGTTAAAGCTGCCAAATTCCCTAAACACATCTGACTTTATAGTCCCTTGTGCCTGGCCTATCTGGTTTCACCATGCTTATGTCGTAGCCATATCTCCAGCCATTTCATGATATGGCCAGGCCCTTACTGGCCATATCATGATATGGCTGGTTTTAATGAAAGCATTTTTATTCAGCACTATCTACTAGCTCGCCAAATGTACGAAAGGAGCCAAGACGTATTTTTTTGGTTATATTTTTTCGTAGGTTTTGAACTTTATTACGATGTGGGTAGGTGAAAATCGCGGGCCGTGGACTTTAGACGAACGAGCGAGTACCTAGACATGTCAAACTAACACGAAGACTGTTTGAATCGGAGGCTTCGCTGCGCCCGCCCCCTTTAGTCTTCACCTAAGCTACCGCAGTGTTTACCCTAAAAGATTTCATCGTTTCATGATATTTCACGGTTGGCCATTTCATGATATGGCTGATTCGATAATATTGTCGCTACGACACATATACCGCACCTAGTAGAAGCCGTAATGTTGTGCGAATGGAATGTGTCCTCGTTTATGCCATAACTGAATTCCATTTCGCTCCGAATAACCAGAATGACAGCTATTTTATAGTAAATTTATGCAAATATACACATTGCTTCGGAGTGTTTGGAGAATTGACACGATAATGCTGCCGTGAAATGGAATATGAATTGTATCTGTCTGGTTCTGCTGCTGTCGTCACTAAATCCAATCCACAAAAATAACCGCGCTATTTTTGTCAAATTTACGTCTATAGTGTACGGGAAAACTGTTTTTCGATAAGCCCTATCGAACAGATGAATCTATTCAATTTCTTAATTGATGGCGGCGGCGCGGCGGTCTAACAACTTACGATAATTTCACCAATGTCACGTGTTTTGTAGATTTCGAGTACCTGGAAACGTTAGTGTTGATTTGTTTCTCATTAGCACCACCCGGGAAGGACGTGAAGGGCTGGTAGGTACCAAGTAATTCCTTCGTACGTGAAAAACTGCCTCCCCAACAGATAAATCATAAAGTATGTAATAATGACAGCTGAATCTGTCACTGAAAGGTTATTGGGGCTTCTTAAAACTGGCCAGACTCAATTTGAGTTTATCTATCTACGGCCGATCCCAATAACCTATCTCTATCCGTGATCTGCAGATTACGCGTTACATTTGACAGTTGCGCTATGGGATTTATTTCAAAATTGACACTAGCAATCCTAAATCTACAGATTAAGGATAGAAGATAGGTTATTAATTTCGGCCGCTACAGAATAAGTGAGTGTTTGTGGGAGTGATTGTCATTCTGATAAGGCTGTGAAACAAAAAAGGTAGCATCAAGAAATACAATCTAAATATTGTGCCTTAATTATTATATCTCAAGTAAACAAAAGAAAGTCTTAAAAGTTAACAGCATACAAAGTTTTGTGATGTACGATATTGGGTTACTTTTCCTTTGTGTACTTTGAACGGGCTGGAGCTCTTGAGACCTCATTTCTTCCTATACGCAGTGCGGATAATTTTAAAGTTGATAAAACTTTTATTTACTCTGGAAAATAAACTCTACTAACAACCTGCCTAAAATATCTAGCTATTAATAGCTGTTAACCCTCTCGCTCGTACGTCAATTATTATTATTATTATTATTTATTATGCACAAGCAGCTTGAAGCTGATGCGTGCATATCAGTTCACATTTCACTGCACTTGTTTTATAAAATTGTCAAGTCTATTTTTAAAACTGTTCACTGATGGTGCACTAATAACAGTTTCTGGAAGTCTGTTCCACTCGCGGACCACTCGGTTTGACAGAAGATGCTTGCGTGGGTTACTTGTAAACGAGAGCCCTTGGAGTTTCAGTGAATGTCCTCTGAGGTGGTGGTTCTGGTTCATTGTAAACAACAAACAACAACAATTGTTGCTAGGTATTGTTAGTTTGACCCGCGTGTGTCTTAACGCGAGCACTGAATTAATGAATGCAACTTAATGAGCGTCCAAGCACACTGCCCATACTTTCAGGAGGCTGTTTAAAATTAGACTACTTACATTATTCCTCAACTAGTAAGACTGTTGTCAGCTGGATTCATGATTTTGTTAAAACCAAGAAACTTTACCAAGGTTTAACGATTAGTAAATGAATGATGGCTTTATACTGTTTACTTTTGAGTCCATATTCGTTTAATAAAGCTCCTGTTACATCAAAACTATTTTTAACAAAACCATCTCTGAATCTTTAAAGTTCATTGGACCTATTTTTGCGGAATACTGTACATATATGTTACTAATGATACTGCTATTTTGATATCACTATAACTACATAAAAAACGGTCCTTAGACGTGTTTCCTTCCCCTAAGTTACTAACCGTTCATATTACACTACACAACAGCAAGTATCGTTCAATAAATTTCATACTTTTATTTGTTGATTTATAATAACGATTCCTTTCTTGCCAAACGTGAGAGGGGCTCAACTAGGGAGTGCAATCTTGCAGCAAAATCATCAATCTCGGTATTTGCATGATCTAAGAGGCCTAATCTTGCAAGATCTCGGTATTTTGCAAGATCTTGCATATTTAGGAAATCCTAAAAGTATCCTTTTGTAATTTGGTAATTATTGTGTTATATATGGTTGTTATTGTTTTAAGGGCAAAATAAGGAAAAAATATACAATTATACACAAATAAAGAATCCTTTATTAAAAAAAAACTACAAATTATTCTGGAAAAAACTCCTAAGAAAACACAACATATCTAAAGTGTCATCTGCCAACTGGCTTCGGATGTTCCGTGCCAAATAACCAGCAGCAGAAAAGGCCCGTTCTGCCTCCACGCTAGTTGGCACCACTGATGTTAAGCATTGAAAAGCTGACTGCAGGTGCTGGCCTTTTGTCCCGCCCGATTCTAGTTTCATTTCTTGTCGAATAAGATTATCAGTTAATGATCCAGTTGCACTTGCACCACGTGAAGGACGTTCTTGTGGGCGCGCTTTTAAAATCATTTCGCGCGTTTCATAGTTTGCGCGCGTCCGCGCTCTCAAATGGTCGTAGAATGAGCTGCTGAGCAATCTTGCAAATCTTGCGAGATCGCGCACGATTTTGGGTGCAAGATTGATCTTGCACAATTCGTGCAAGATCTCGGTATAACGAGATCTCGGTATACCGAGATTGCACTCCCTAGGCTCAACCGACCCTCGGAGAATTATCCCCTTACTTGGGGGAGTAAAAACGCGGTGGCAAGACGATATACGCATAAATTGAATTAAAACTTCTCTCTAAGTTAGTTTTGTACCTTGAGCATAAGTTTACTGATAGCAAGTGAGTCTTCAGGCTTGATCCGAAACCACAAGAAATATCGAAAGATGCTCAAACGAGGCAAAACGAGGAATTTTTCTAACATCAAAATATGGTTTATTATACAGGTCAATTGAAAAATATATTCTGTAGGTTGCATTGCAATAACTATAAGCTAAGGCGATGCGGCGATGGGTTTGCTCCCTGTCACACAGGATGGAGTATTGAGTAACAGGTAAAAGTTAATAGTGCATCTGCCATCGCATTACCTCTCCGGTGCCATCGCGAAAAGGCGTGAACCTATGTTGTGTCATGTGTCTGCATAACTAAGTTATCTCAGACATCTCAACGACACACGAAGTTGTCGAATTGCAGATACACTTACTTACGTTGTTGCATTGTAAAAAAACCATTTGAATAAATGTAATGGTCTGTTTTGGAGCCGCAAACTGCAAAAGGAGTTTTCCCTGGACAGGTTTACCTACAAAAACAATTTGCATACAAGCACACACATACTACTACTTTAGATGGTTTGTATTTAGAACCAATGCATGTGGATCTCTCGATAGCGGTCGTGATGACCAAAAGGTATCTACTATGTCAGTGCATTATATGAACAGTCGAGTTCCCTAAAATAGTAGATTGTACAACAAGTGCATAAAATGGGTTTTATGTACGAGTTATACACTCTGCTTTTCACTTCGATTGTGAGGAAATTAAACAGCAATATTGCAAAAACAGTTGCAAAATGCAACGCAAACAAAAAATAAGACTTCCCGCCAATTTTTATTTTAATACGTGTCAGTGGCACCTTAGCACTGGTGTGGCTGTTTATCTGACAACCTTTGTCAGAGTCTGAGATCATTAGTGCATAAAATTTGACTTTATGCAGCCTATACCCAGCATAAAGACGAACAAATTTACGAGCATGAGAAGTGAAAAATTTTTTTAGTGTTCATTATTTAACGCAGCCAAATAGCCAAATGAGACGGTTAGCGCAGTCAAAATAATAGATTCAGCTAGGACAGGCCCTTAAAAACAATACTTTTAGAAAATCTACGTGGTAAGCCAATGCTCTTGCCAATGCTCACAAAGAAAAAGTTCTGATACGATAAGCAATTTTAGTGTTAAAGTTCGAGAAGTCTGGAAGTGATGTGATGTAATGGTTTTTGTCAGGGAGCACTTATCCAGTGGAGAGCGCATAGATACATTTTGCTTTGAAACACAACTCACCAATTTATGGGCGGCGGCGCGGGGCGGGGCGATTGGTCAGCCGCTGCAAAACTGTCTGGCGTCCCGTATATAGGATGCTACGTTGAATACAACTAACGTTTGGCGAGCCCACGGAATAGGTGGGCGAGCCGCATTCCCCTGCAGGCGCAGTCAATTGGATATATAGTTTCTGGTTTTTGTAGAGAAGTTTTGTAGATAATGTTCTTTGTGAATGTAAGTTGTCAAATATACTATGTTGTCGATAATAGGACATAAAAAATATATTTGACAGAATACAAATACAGGTATTATGCATATATTTGTATATGTAGTTATTTTACGCAACATAATTTATTAGATATTACTTCTTTGCTAAGTAAAAGGAAGACTTTAGGTACAGACACAAAATAATTACTTTAGAACAAAGATCTTTACGTACGCCATTATATTAGATGAGATTTAAAATTTATGTTTCGCAAAAGGTGCGTGAGGTTAATTGTATGAGCATGGCGGGTGTTATTCTTTCAGTAGCCACAGATTAATATGAATCTTCACTATTTTATAATTCACACGTTACATTGAAAAAATTAAATAATTAGCAAAGATGAAGATAAATAAATGTTCGCAAGAAACCTCTACCAAGAAATTGTAGCAAGCACAGTCTTACCCTCAATTTACCTGGTGAGGAGTCCATGGGACTCCGTCTTCTAAAATCAATGATATTGTAGAAAATAAAAGGATTTAAGTACTGCAAAATTGTTTATTATAATAAGCAACATTAAACTATCAGGCTTTCACGTCACATTTTGTTACAGTCTTGATGAAAATTAAGAAAACTAATTAACTAAAAAAAATGTTAACAAAAATAAATGACAACTTCTGGCCGCTAACTAAAATATAAAAAAAAAATATTTTGATAGTTTTTCTTCATATCGAACTCTTACATATAATCAACTTTCTAAAATTAAATAATAAATGTTCATACGAAAAAAAAAATAACCTGCAGCGCTTACTTTTTGTCTTGAGCTACATACCAAACACAGTTTCTTTTTCAGGGTACCGTACCCGAAGGGTGCCAAACGGGACCCTAATACTGAGACTTCGCTGTCCGTCTGTCCGTCCGTCCGTCCGTCCGTCCTGTCTGTCACCGGGTCCGTCTGCACGAACCGTAATAGCTAGAAAGCTGAAATTTTCACAGAATGTGTATATCTGTTGCCGCACCAACCACAAATACGAGAGATATTGCAAATTAAAGGGGCCCCGATACAAGAGACGTCATAGCAACCATGTCATAGACACATATACTACATTTAAATAGGATAGCATATTTCGCGTCAACCCACATGGTTGTGGTAGCTCAGCCGGTATGATGTAGACTCTCAATCCGGAGGTCGTTGGTTCAAATCTCGTGAAGGCATAAACTTTTTAAATTTTCTTTTTGTTTATTTTTTTATTGTTTTGAGTGCTTTTGATTTGTTGTACGATGGTAGGGTACCCTTCGTGTGCGATACCGACCCGCACTTAACCGATTATTGGTATACGCCAAACATACCGGTCTGATACAGCAATGACAGAGGTATACTGTCTTTCTTTTAAGGAGGCTAGGACACACATGACAGTATTTTCTCATCTCGAGGCAACTTTTCGTCTAATAATAATATCTGTTTATATCTATAAATAACAATATCCGTCACACAATTCACCCCATGGAGTCCAGTGGACTCCATGCCCACAATTACTCACCCTTACGAGCGACGCAAGCGCACGTCCTTTCTACCCGGCGTTGGGGGCGTCATTGCAGGAAGGTACTGGGACGCGCTAAAACTAAATCACGATTTTAAAGGTATTATACCGATATGAAACTTCGCGTGGAGTCCCTGGGACGTAATAGATAGACTATATTGACTCCGCATGGGGTGCTTGAAAGTGTCGCCACGCCACTAAACTTGTGTCAACACCTGTCGCGAGTCAAGAGTCGTCCCTAAATGCCCAGCATCTACACAGTGTCAAACTTCCGTGTAAACACAGAATGTCAATTTGACACTAATTATACGTACAGTCTTTCAACAATATTTTGACGCGTGAAACAGGGGGCCCCACTTCTACGCAACTTAATGCAACCTGTTAAAAAGCGTTAGTTCCATCCGTCACCACAAGCCAAAAATCGTTGGAAAGGTGTAGATCGAAATCACTGTTGATTTGAGTATTACGTGCTTACATAAATCTGATGCTCCTGCACCGAGGTTCATGTGAATCGAAAAGCTAGGCTATAGATATGATACGGTAGATTGAGCCATACTCCAACGCTGCCTCAGTCCGGGTTCACGGAGGGGTATCGGGCTAATGGCCTACCCGACTGTCAGAGATATCAAGCTACTTAGTATGGCCTCTGACCTCAGATTCCTCCGAGCCTCTGACACCATCGTATGGAATTTTCCACCGTGATCCGATACTAGACTGGACCAACGTCTCATTCAAAGCATGAAAGCAGCCTAAAAAATGTTAACCAAGTTAAAAACTAAAAATAAAGCGACTGCATGATCTTTTACTTAGTCTTGTCCGCGCGGAATGCGAAAGACTTCTAACAATTCACAATAGTACAAAATAAAATCGGTCCTTACAGCCAGAATTCATCTACACCACAGGTAGTCACAGGTAGTCACAGAAAGGCAAAAATATGTTATTTTGGATACCTGGATGACAGTATTTTCTATGTAGAAACCTAAGTACTGGACCGATTCCTGATTTTCAAAAAATGGGACCAACCTGAAGGTCCATTCTGTTCATATAAAAAAATATTTAAATCGGTTCACAAATGCACCAATGCACATACGAGGTAACACATTAAAAAATGATATAAAAAGCATAACACAACCGAATTGATAACTCCCTCCTTTTTTGAAGTCGGTTAAAAACAGACGCCCATCCAGTCCCGTCACGGCCATGTGTTGCTGCCCGCAAGATCGCTTCCCATGCGCGAATACCGCTAGAACACGGACGCTTCAATTGCAATTTCTAGTATATCTGCGTAAACTCTGTAATCCATTGGCTGGTTTTCCACCAGAGATGTGCGAGGATGCGTTGCGAGGAATGTGTCTTTCAAGAACCAATAGAATCGCTTCATTTATACCTTGCCTCGCTCAGCACAGCTCTGGTGGAAACGGCTTAACGGAGCGAGGTTTTTGTACGTATAAATCAAGCGAGATATGTGGTGTGCGAGACATGTGTTGCGAGGGATGTTTTGCGAGGAATGTGTTGCGAGGAATGTGTTGCGAGGTTTGTCTCATACATACTGCTCCGCTACCATCCCACTACAACGCACCCCCCGCCGACACTTTTTCACAGCACAGCTAGACTAGACATCCTCGCACGACACGTTTCCCTCGCACATCTTTGGTGGAAAAGTAGCCGGGGAACATCTGACAAAGTTCTGTGTTTAACTTTACTCAATTACACCCACAACGACAGTCACCTTAATAAGAACAGGCTGAACAGGTGCGCGGAATTACTCAACTTCTTTCAATTTAGGTAAATCAGAGGTTCAGTTGCTCGCCAGACATGTTTATGTCTGACCTTATCTTCTGAATGAATGGAAAACGGATATAACGAAGTACCTACCGAATTTATTTTTCTACCGTAACGCTGTAGATCGAAAAAAATATGAGGGATACTTTGTAATGTAAAATGTTCGTTAAAAATAATGAGTATCGATCGGGCAGTACCTATAATGCAGCGATAGTGTATCGTGACACAATGGAAACTGTCGCCAATTATTATTATGTATTTACTGATTCAACTTATTTTTGTTTTTGAGATCCAATCATTTTGATTATATCTTTTAGTATCCCAATAAAAGAAACTCAGAATAACTCGCTCGACGACGACGTCGCATAAAGATAAAATTCAGGCAGAGTATAAGACTTCATGAATGCTTCGCACAAATAAGTACCTACACTCGCCAAATTATTAACTAACTACTCAGCAATCCTTACAAGAAAATAAACGGTCAAGTGCGAGCAGGACTCGCGGACCAAGGGCTCCGATCACACTTGGAGAGTGTTACCTCGTGACTGGTGTAATTTTAGGCTGCTACATACAAATATCCAGCATGATGGCATCCATGTAAACCAAATAAATATTTTTGTATAAAGACAGAAATTTGCAGTTATCAGATTTTTCCCTTTACTTGTGCTTTGTGCTATAAGACCTTGCTTTGTGCCATATGATTGTAGGCCTACAGGAAGTACCCAAAAGGTTTTGGGTCCATTACAATTACTATGAAAATCCAACAATATTACAGCATAAACGGTCGTAGCGTTCGTTCGATTGCGTTGATATAGAAGGATGATTTTTTCATTTTCAGCTTGATACGTCCACGCGTTCTTGATATAAAAGGTCTTGACATACGGACGGACGGACAGGCGTCTTTTGTTTCTACATGTGCTTCTCAGGCGAGAAGTCCCAGGTTCGAATCCCGGCTGGAGGAAAAGAATCTTGTCTCTTTATATTAGGTAATTTAATTTTGATTGGTTAATACGGTTAGTAACCGTTTCTCCGGCTTGTAGATCCACACTGTTCCTTTATTACGGAATTACGTCATTGCTTGTTCAGTTGCGCTGCTTCAGCTTTCAGCTTGATAAGTTGCCGTATATCCGAACGTAAGTGATTGTGATTGGGATCTACGAGAATAGTAGTCAGGTTTGAGTATGTACTGAATATATTGAAGATTATTTTTTGATGACCGATAATATTAATATTGGTTACCGAGAATCGTTAGCTATTGACCTGAGTAACACCTTGTTAGTAAATGTCAGCCGTAGCTTTAAAGCTGCCCTCTGAAAACAATTTAGCTAACGTCATTACTTTGTTAAATGAACAAAAACTGGCGATGTAGCAAGCTTCGACCTCTACGAGAGTTGATACTCAATTATTTTTGATTTTTGAATTTTATAAGTTTTTCTAAAGGCATTTATCCTGCAAAACAACTTAAATTTTTCTTGTTTGTATACCCTCGACAGTGTTAAGGATGTGTACTTGTTATCTTACATTAATAAAGAACTTTGAAAATCAAAATCAATCAAATTATTTTTGACAAAGGTTGCTTAGTACGAGAGACATATAACTTATTAGTAAACGCTGGAGAATGTCTTAATAATAAACCGCTCCCAGCTCTGCGAGATATATCGGGCACATGAAAAATACAGATTTGATGTATTTTCTCGGGTTCAGATCGAATTTGGCTCGTAGTTGTACAAAACCGCTTGGTTTCCGTGGATTTCTACTTAACGATTTTGAAAAAAAATATACGTCCTCTTTCTATCTTTAGATGAGTTCGTTCCTAGCATACTACTTATTTAAACTACAACTCTACCTATCACCTAGCAAGTGTAGGAAATGAAAACGCCTTCCTTCACCTTTCAAACGTTTTATGACACTCCGCTCTTGGTGCTGAAATATGTGTTTCCCGTGAGCAATTTCCTGTTTTATATCGGGCAATTTCTTTTACAACCAGCCACTTTAAGTTTCAGATGCAAAGTCCTCGCGAAGTCAAGTAAAAAATAGGTATCTACCTCTGTGTACCTATGCCACACGATAACTAATAACTATAGTTTCAATGATGGGATGTGTCCTGCCCTTTTCAACCGACTTCAAAAAAAGGAGGAGGTTCTCAATTCGACCCGTATGTTTTTTTTTTTTTTTTTTCTATGGTTGTTACGCGATTGCTCCGCCAATTATGAACCGATTTGAACAAATCTTTTTTCGGCGTATAGGTAATACCTCAAGGGTGGTCCCATTGACACCAGGTCAGGATCTGATGATGGGATCCTGGAGAAATCGAGAGAACTCTTCAAATATTATAGGCAGACCTATAGTGATTTTTGTGTTTTTCATAATAACTCGTGCAAATGCACATGGTAAGCATAATATTGTGATGCGGAACTGTTGATGAAGACCACATATGGCCACCAATCTGCTCAATACTAGGTACAAATACAATGCGTGGCTGACGGGCAGGCAACGCATAGCCTAAACCGGTGGACCTAGAGCCATGAAACTTTGTACGGGATTTGACAAAATTAATTCCCCAAGGGGGGGGGGGGATAAGGGGTTACATTTTTTATTAAACTCAATCTAATCAAATAGGGTTTGTGGAAGTCGGTTTTTTCTAAAGTTTACTTTTTGTTTCAATTATTGCTAGTACAATTATGTATATTGTGCTGGTCTACATTGTTAGTCATATTTCACGTAAGTATATAGTATTTAGATTTTTCGATAAGACATGTCGACCGTCACAGATAAAGTTTTTCTATATTTACCACGTAAGTTTGTACAGATTTATATATAAGCCAAGTATTTCTAATATTAAAACAGTTTAGTATTTGTGCACATTTTTACTCTACTCCTGAAGGAGTCAATCATCATATAATTGCCCCCTGGCATATATATATACATATGTATAACCTGCTAAGTAGATAGAATAGATAAAATAGACTGTCAAAATGGTAGTTTTCTTCATGAGTTCTATTCTATGAAATAGGAACTTGTGACGTCATACTAAAATGCTGCCTTTTTTAACAAAAATATGTGTGGTTTTAAAGTCTTTATCGCGTGATTGGCTCACGTCGTTTTCCCTCGAACGATCATTATAAAATGCAAAGTTGATTCGAGAAAGATAAAAACAAAAGTAACTCCAAGTACCAACGAGTATAATAAAATGGGCCATGTATTCACGTTATCATAACGGGGCCATCCCCGGAGAGAATAATTTTTGTATCTCTAATAATAACCAAAAAGAAATAAATGCTGCCGAGGTCAATACTTCGTTACTTAATGGTTTTCATCATGCATATTTTTGTAAATGTAATGTTCAGTTTTGCCTGCAGAACCCCAATTGTACACATTGACCCTATTTTGGTAATAACACAGGCGTTTCTTACAAAAAATATCAAAATAAGCTGTTATTTTATAAACCACAGATCCTCGGTCCTGAACCGATACTTCTATAGAATAATTTGCTTTTGGTTTAATTAAAAATAACTTGTTACGTCCTGTTTACAGTACTTGTCTTGTTAGTTAATTAATTAGCGAGACCTTATTATCGGAACGGGTAAAGTAAGTACCTATGTAGAGAACAGGTGTCTAATTACTTATAAAGCTTCCTGAAATTCAGCTCATTGTTGCTCTGCTGCTTGCTGAAATTCTGCAGGCGTCAAATTCCAGAACTTCCGAACGAAACTTGATATATATACATATAGCTTGATATATGCGGCAGTCTTTAGTTCTATTTTTAAGGTAGTTTTTTTTACCCTGAGTTTAACGAAACTATTTTGAAATTTAAGTTGTCACTTAACTAATTTAATAGCGAGAAACTCATATGATAGTAATTTGTTTCAGTTGCCAGCATTTGTTTAAATTAAAAATTTGTTTGTTAGTTGCATTTAACGCCTCTGGAATTGGTCGGTCAAAATTGCACGCTATATCCCTTCAATTTGTGAAGTTTCAGGGACTGGAGTCTCGCACCGCGCTGTAAAAAAATAGCGAAAATTCAATTTGGTTTCTCCGTACTAAAGAGCTTATTACAATACGCTGTCGGCAGGGCCCTGTCTGACTCACCGTCTCTTTCTAGTCGATCCATCATGAGTGAGACGTCTATACAAATCGTGCCCTGCCGACAGCGTAATGTAATAAGCTCTTTAGTAGCGCGGCGAAGTATACAGGGTGATCCAATCACCACTCGGTTCCAGTCGATGAGATGTGGCTGCAGCTCTGGTACACTCAGGTTGGGAATGGCGGGATGCTACTGCAGTACGACCTGTAGACCCAGGACTAAGTAAGGTACAAGTTTCAGAATAGGTAGAGCAATCACGGACGGCTATACTTTTATTCAGGGACAAAGGATTCCATTACCGCTCGGGGGCATTATGCAAAGGATATTTCTGTGGCTGTGCAGCGTGGTAATGCGTGATTAGAACCTTTGGCGTGGACAAGTTTTATACAATATGATCTTGTAGTGTATCAGGGGTAACAGGTTAGGTTTATCAGAAGCAAGTAAATTGACTAAAAATGTAAAGGACACAAACCGATTATTATTTCAGAGATAACCCGGATTTAGAAAAGTCCCGGTTTAGAAAAGTCCAGGTTTTATCCCGAGTATTAATTAAATAGTGTGACATTGCGGTTGCACTCACAACTTCCCCGTCACCCACACAAAAAACATGATTGAAAATAGAACCTACGGTATAGTAGACGCCAAACAACTTGAGCAAAATGTGACGTGGTGGGGGAAAGTTTGCGCATGTACACTTACGTGCCAAAAAAACGACGCACTTAAAATTCTCAAAACAAATCGTACCTACAGTATACTGCATGAATCTTAGTGCACAATACTATATACCTACTTACTTAGTTCAATCGATAGAAAATGAGAAAATATACTGTACCATTTGCATGAGGGACTGAGCGGTAACAGGTGCACAATAACTGTTTGAGACACGCGAAGTAGGTAGGTACATTTGCTGCGAACTATACAGATTTAATGGTCTGTGGATATGACTATCAAAATAAAACTGTAAATTATTTAGCGACATATGTCGTCTTTATTGGTGTCTATTAACAAAGAATAATGATTTGACAAAAGACAAGATTTTTATGGGATACCTACGATTGAAATTCCCTAAAATTACGTTTTTCCACGTACACCTATAAAACATAATAATATCTCCATCGATAGAAAACTCATCATATACCATCTTTCTGGCTTGCCTTTTTAAAACTACGTTAGGACGTCGAGGCATTTTTTATCCGTGATTTCACTGCACGCAAGTGTGAACTCAAAGCGGGAAACGATGGTTGAATGATCTACCAATAGCGTGGCTAGGCGCGCTCGATGCGATGCTCCTTCCGCACGCCGCGTCCCGCACCCCATACCGTGGTGCGCAGTTTCATATATCAGATGGTTTCTGCGCATGCAAGGTCATTTGTTCAAGTTGTTTGGCGTTACCTATACCTAACTGGAAGAATCTAATTTCAATCTGTGGGAGCGAGTAGGTTACTCAGGTTGGTATTGAAGTTATTTTGACTCTTAGTGTTTGTACTTGTAGCACACCACCCTGTTGTTTAATTTGAGTAATTTTAGTAGTACTGTACAACAAAGGGAACTTTTTTAATTTATCCTCGGTGTTGGCAAACGCCACGACAGATGGCGCTCGTCTCGCGGGGAACACGAACTACCTACTTGGAAGTTTCCGAGCTGAGGTCGCAAACACTTCGCAACTAGTCGCAAGTTATCATATCATTCGAGTACGTGAGCTTCTCGGTAACTGTTTCTGACAAACTGTATGTTATTTCACCTGACAGACTCGGGCTTTCACTGACATAAAACCAGCCAAGTGCGAGTCGGACTCGCGCACGAAGGGTTCCGTGCCATTATCTATAAAAACCGCAAAAAAAATGTATGGGAGCCCCCCCTA
Organism: Argyresthia albistria; assembly: GCA_963457715.1. Lineage (NCBI taxonomy): Eukaryota > Metazoa > Arthropoda > Insecta > Lepidoptera > Argyresthiidae > Argyresthia > Argyresthia albistria. The sequence goes on along the minus strand of OY735267.1, from coordinate 2,369,351 downwards.
AATATTAATTTAATTATTTATTTTTTAAGTAAATAATATACTCAATATATTGTGAACATTTTAAGCGTCTACCTGCTACCATTATCAATATCGAGCAAAAATGAGCAAAAAAATCACGTTTGTTGTATGGGAGCCCCCCTTAATATTAAATTTCTTTTGATTTTCAGTATTTGTTGTTATAGCGGCAACAGAAATACATAATCTGTGAAAATTTCAACTGTCTAGCTACCACGGTTCATGAGATACAGCCTGGTGACAGACGGACGGACGGACGGACGGACGGACGGACGGACGGACGGACGGACGGACAGACGGACAGCGAAGTCTCAGTAATAGGGTCCCGTTTGGCACCCTTCGGGTACGGAACCCTAACAAGCGATGTACAGTCTTCCAACGATCTTTTGGCACTTGAAATATGTTTATAGGGGGTGTTAGTTCTACGCAACTTAACGCAACGAACCTGTCATCAAGCGATTCAAGCGTACCAAAAGTTGTTCCACTTGTCACCGCGCGCCAAAAGATGGAAGGTTTAGGCTTTTCGGACAGACGTCTTAGAGCGAGTTTGACCAACGTAGACTATCTTCTACTTTTTAGGGTTCCGTACCCGAAGGGTGCCAAACGGGACCCTATTACTGAGACTTCGCTGTCCGTCTGTCCGTCCGTCCGTCTGTCACCAGGCTGTATCTCATGAACCGTGGTAGCTAGACAGTTGAAATTTTCACAGATGATGTATTTCTGTTGCCGCTATAACAACAAATACTAAAAATCAAAAGAAATTTAATATTAAGGGGGGCTCCCATACAACAAACGTGATTTTTTGCTCATTTTTGCTCGATATTGATAATGGTAGCAGGTAGACGCTTAAAATGTTCACAATATATTGAGTATATTATTTACTTAAAAAATAAATAATTAAATTAAAATTAAATTAATATTTAGGGGGGGCTCCCATACATTTTTTTTTGCGGTTTTTTATAGATAATGGCACGGAACCCTTCGTGCGCGAGTCCGACTCGCACTTGGCCGGTTATTAGTGTTTCGTATCTCAGAAGGAGAAACCCTTATAGGATCACTCGTGCGTCTGTCCGTCCGTCCGTCACAGCCAATGTACTCAGAACGAGAACAAAGACAGAGGTGAAATGTAAATATATAAATATGGAATATGGTGGCCACGTTTGGAGGGCCAAATGAGAAAAAAATGTGCCGTGTGACATATCAAATGAAAGCGCATAGTGTGAGGATCTTAAATGTATTTTTACAATATTTTTAAGGCTAATTTTAAAAAGTTTTGCTCAATAATATGACCGATTCATATATCATCAAAACCTCTAGACTCTAGGGTACTTACCGAAGTCCTAAAAATCTGAAATTTGGTATGCAAGCACATTTTTGCACCTATAGGGCGGTAGTATATAAAAATATTTATATTATACATATTGAAGTTGACTAAGCCATCTGTATGATTTACTGGTCAGTAAAAAAAAATACTTTGACTTTGACTATTCCATAAAAACTCCGAAATCCACATTTTTAACACCCTCTCCCCCCTAAATCTGGGGTGCAAAGTTTGTATCATTATCATCATATCAGTCCGTATCATCCCCTGTTGGGCATAAGCCTCTCCCAAAGCACGCCACTCGCATCTGTCCCTCGCCATTCCGGTCTCTGCCTACGGTTTGCATGAAAATCTTTTATAGGTAATGGTATGGAACCCTTGGTGCGCGAGTCCGACTCGCACTTGGCCGGTTTTTCTGAGAATAACCCGAATAACCTCATTTTGAACTGTCATTGTCATATAAGTCCCCGGCATAGTTATTCTCGCATAACTTTTTGTTGGTAAAATCCACCCTTAGTATGAAAGTATACCTTTACATTCAGTCGGGGCTGAGGCACAGAAGAGATAATAGTACTCCGGCTGAGGCAGAAGAGCTAGAAGTTTGTAAGTTTTATTAGGTTCATACAATACATCTCAGATGTCAGACCAATTATTATAATCATAACGTAATTAATCATGGCTCAGCTTGGCTTAGCGATACGGAGCGATCATTGAGTTTAAGCAACTCCAAGCGTGCTCGGTCTTTGGATAGATCAAGTAAAACGACTAGTGGTATTACCGCGGGGTATTACAGACGCGAATCTCAGACTATAGTCTATTCGTGATAAGAATGCATTAAAGTCATCACTATCCGGTGGTCCAGCCACGCCCCGTAACCAATCTAATCGTTTTCAATTATCAAGCCAAGTTCATAGTGACCAGTAGAAGGGTAACTTTCGAACGCGAAGGTTGTATCCTGTCCTGTGAGTGTGTTAACAGATTTAAATTTAAATTTCACTGCATTCTTATCACGAATAGACTATAATTCTTAGCCGAGACTGAGTACGCTATTATATTCGATACTTAGCACGTTCTCAGAACACAATAGTAATCTGTGACGTCTATTTCAGTAACACATTTGATGCTTAGCTAAGTTAGCCTGAAATCATGCTCAGGGAAGCATGAGTACGGACTAGGCTAAGCAAAGACTATTTATCTCGCCCTTAGATAGGCACTTCTGTGCTTCGGAGAGGTCTCTGCTGTTGTCGTCTACTAGTCGTTTCACAATATTTCGGACAAAATAATTATGTCAAACAATATTATTTTATTACATTTCATGTTATTATCCAACGCAACAGTGAACCACCTTATATTGTTTTGAAATTTACACAGAAAAACATTTAACATGAGAGGTAAAGTAATTGCTTTCTCCAGGAAATTACCTAACAAACCTGTAAATTTCAGGAATTGTGCAGATTTTGACTTTGAGTTTATTAACAAGCTTCGGGACCAGGGTTCGGCCGAAAATAGGATATAAGCCGAAGGTAAGCCAATTTGTGGTTCAAGACCCGAAATTATAATTATGTAACTAAGTGCTTAGTTGCGCCGAAGGACCCAAAATGATTGATTATGTGGCAGAGGGTCAGCTGCTTGCACGTTGATCCGCTGTCTCCTAAGCCTATCAAAGCAACTATGGGTAATGAATATTTCCAAACGAAGTTTTCCATCTGTCCGTTTATCTCTGAAATGCACGAAACGATTTTGAAAGGGGTTTGGGTAACCTACTATGGACCATTGGCGTTATTTTTGTTATTCGCGGCCACCGATATCCTTGTAATTATTTGGTAGCAGTATCATAATGTATTATATTTAATGTAAACCATTTCGAAGCTGAGATAATAGAATTTCAATCACAGACTTCAATGTAACACTTTTAGTACTGAAAAAACTTTAAAGTGAGATATCTCAGCCCCGAAATGATTTAGCTATGTACTCGATAGTAAGATTAGATTATTTTAAATTGCTCTTTCAAAATTTCAAATTGTAGCTTTCATGAGTGGCCGCCAATAATCAAAATCGACCAAACTTTAAGGAAACGTCAAAACGACGCCAATGCCAACATTACCCAACAACATTACCCAATGCCATTTACTTAATTAGAAAATAATTTAATTTCTAAGGATACATAGGCAGAACGTTTCGTACAACTCAGGGTGTATCCATAAATGGCTGTTATAATAGGTCTCTATCTACCAATAGACTCAAATAACGCTGCGTCTCAGTGCCCCTGTCAATATCAATTCAGTTTCACTCGCATTTCCCGATAAAAAGCACCTACGTATAGCTCAAGCACTTCTCGAGAGACTCAATTCGGGGAAACAATATTTAGTTTCACCCGCCTCGGAACTAACTATGAAGCAAAGTGGAAGTGAAGCACTGCCTGGACCGCACTACTCCTGATGGGTTAGTCCATACTCATCCCCATGGTCTAAATATCGATTCGAGATACCGAATATCTCCATCAACAACACAAAAAGCTATTCTCACGACCCGTCTTACGACCAACAAAGATATTGCGACCCATTTTTGCGATGGAAATAAATATGAGATGGTTTTAGACGGAGATATGCGGTAATAAAACCAATATCTCAACTAACCCCAACTATGGAGATGATCTAGTTAGCGCGAGAATTGGGGGCCAGTCGGATCTTACCGGCAGGGCTGTCCGATCATACCCCATCGCTCTTGGGGACCCGTAGCTCCGGTCCTCTCAGCGAGTTCTTGGTCGATCAGCGTTATCTACGGTTGAACCCTCCAGTAATGCGTAGGGCGGGAAAGTTCCGACCGGGCCAGTATGTCCGTACGAATATCCACCTACCTACCTTGCAACTGAAAGGCAACAGTTAAAACAGCCGCTAGCCGGCGAGATCGGACAAATCAAGAAGGCTTTTCCATACCTTCCCCAGTCCGATGTTCCAGGAGTATGATTCTCGCGCATTCGATATACGATAAAAAATACTCGATATGTTTCGATATCGTATATCGAATGCACGAGAATCATACCCCTGGCGACATCGGACCGGAGAAGGTATGGACAGGACAGCCTTATTGATTTGTACCGTTTTTTCAACTTTTATTAAGTCGTTTTGTAACAAAATAACACCGTGCAGCAAATCTAGGATTGGAAATTTCAAAATAACCATGATTACATTAGTTTTAAACATAATCAATTAAAACAGACACATGGATTCCCTGTGTCGTTGTAACCGGACTTTACCGGACACAGCGAGGTCACACACGTGCATAAAACATTATATAAACATTTTACTACATACTTAATGCTGTGATTGCGGAGCGGATGTTCAAAGTGTGTACCACATAATTCGGGACTGCCCTAAACGAAAATATCATGGAGACCCCACAGACCTCTTCACTCTCTGACAAAGCAGCTGAATGGCTGCAGACATAAATATTATTTATATACGAGTAAGAACGACTCGACGATTTCTGCCATACGAATAAATAAATAAACTACATAATCAAAACTCAAACCTGATAGGTGTGTAATAAATTCGTTAGTGTAATAGCCATCTACAGGATTGTGGCCTGATTCACTTCGCTGACCCTAATGAGTATTTTCTGACTTGTACCGCGGTGTTTTATTGGCATCAGTACTGAATCGTGTTTATAACTTAATCTCATTTCAACCTAATAACTTGGAATTAAGTTCAAAGCCCATAAAAAAAAACTAAACAAAAAAGAAGGCGATATAGACCGGCAGGCACGTGAAGAGGCACGTGAAGTGGTAGTGTATGCCTGCATAAGACAAGCCAAGCGAAGCGCTGCACTATACCTTCCTTTTCTCGAAACGCTTAGTCGTTATTTTGTGATTATTTCCTAATTCAATAGAACTTGATATAATAAGTATATGGAGTGGCTCGCAATGGCCATGATGGCACTCTCTGTCCTATCCTACCACTCACTTCCATTTCTAATTGTAAGGGCAAACCTCGAAGGCCCACTTCAACGTAACTAATTACGATTAATTAATGAGGCTATTCAATATTTTCAATAGCCCTACAACCTTTTGTGAATAATGAAAGGCATTCATGTTTATTCGCTCAATATCAGCAATACCTTAGCAGTTATTTACTTAGTGGTGACATCTGTGGCATGAGACGGTTTGATCCTCTGCCTCCCATGAGAGGTTCTGGGTTCGAATTCGAACACATCCCAATAAATGAGCACTTACACAGGATATTTTTAAATAATATAATTAGAGGAATTCAGAACTGTCAATACATACAGTTTTTCTCGTATAAAGAAAACTGCAATATTATTACGTAGTCCATTTAATGAAATACATAATGTTAAACGTAGGTATTTAACGTATTTACAATGTACCTATACATAAATTCGGATTGGCACAACTACAATTCATGTACAGGTTTAGTTTTGAAAATATAGAAGAGATTTTAGTTTTAACATCAGTCATGGGATTATCAGGTTTTAAATTTTATCTAGCTAAGACTTACGCCGAGTACTCATTTGCGAGCCGTAACTAAAACGAACTATACTTATACTTAACATTGACTTTCTTAAGTTAACTTAAGACAGTCGGAAGGAAAAGCGAGATTATCAGTGGGAGAGTCTGCGACCAGCGCGGAGCAGCTCCGCCTGTGAACAAAGGAAACAATCTGTTATTAAAACGTAACATAAAGTTGCGATCAGACACTGATAATGTCAGGGTCAGGTTCAGGTTTTTTTTTCGTGTTTTACGGCCCTGAAAACTAGTCATTTTCTTAAAATCCAACCCACTAATTAACAAAAACTTTTACTCCGGGAGTAACTTTGCTCCCGGAGTAAAAGTAAGTAAGTACCTAGTAGTTTTTAAAGTTTCGTTCATTATATTTTTCTGGCCATTTTTTAGCTCCTTGCTACGATCGCTCTAAACATTCTCTACAATAGGCTTGTGGCCAAGGTAATCCAATAAATGTAGGAACAAGACTTAAGTTGAAGCATTATATACAAAATGGCTTGACATTCTCAGAATTGTATATTTTATAAAGTCAATTTTGTCCAAAAAAAGACAGCATTTGATGCCACTTTTACATGACGTCATTCTGTTGTTATTTCATAGAACTCAGGAACAAAAGTTCCGTTTTGACAGTTCATAAAAAGTGTCTATTTTGACTTGACAGGCCACAAGCCTATTCAATATACTTACATCACTCAAGCCAAAAAAAATAGATTTTAATCCTTAGGTGGACACTCTATTTTTCATCACCCTCTATTCTATGAGGAAAGGAGTACCTAAATAAGAATAAAGTTATTTTCTAAAAACCGCTAACGAAATTGAAATAGGTTCACAAAGGCATCCAGATTTGGCGCGGTTTCCTAACTTTCCACAACTTTATTATTTGCTCCGTATTTCGATATAAATATCTTGGACTTTGACACCGACGAATAAAACGTTAGAATTCTGTATGTTCCGATGACTGTGCAATTAAAAACAGTACAAACAGAGCGGATAGCGCGCCGCCCACCGCACCCAAATTTAACAAATAAAATAAAACTTTAGTACAAACCACAGATATCGAGAGATAGGCCCTTGGCGCTAAGCTTGTATCGGAGCCAGCGTCGCCGTCTACTAAGTCCCGGCAAACAGGGACTAAAGAAGGTCTTTTAGTCCCTAGGGACTAAAGTAACTTTTTAATTTTGTCACTATTGAGTGTCACAGAGATAGATTTTAAAAAACAGTCAATTAAAAAAAAGTTTGTACAAAAATGCGTACCTACTCGACACAGATTAGATAATCCGATCGGCCGAATCGAGGAAGACAGAAAAAAAACCGCGCCAAATCTGAATGCCGTAATTATTTCAATTTCGTTTGCGGATATTAGTCAAAAATATGAGTGATAGTGAGTGAGTGTAACTCCAGATGATAATACAACAACAAACGCAAATGACAAATACAGGATCTGTTACTAATAAAATCAAGAGAAATTTAAGTAAAAACTGTGTTCATGTAGAATTTAAGAGGAATAAAGTGGTTTTCTGAAAATGCATTTTGAGCATATTTCGAGTCTTTTTTCAAGATTTAACCAATACTAAACAAGCATCAACTGTGTGGAGGACATATCACAATTGTGTTAATAAATATACAATTCTAATTCTAAACATTTATGGTACTCCTTTTCTCATGATGTGATGAAAAGTAGAGTGCCCACCTCAGGAGTAAAAACTATTTTTGGCTCGAGTGATGTACTTTGAAACCCTCGATCCCTCAGGATTCTACTTAAGAGTCCCTCGTTACACTCGGGACTCAACTCTAGAATTCCTCGGTTCGCTCGGGTTTCATAAAACACTCTCGCCCTAAAAATAGTTCTTTACTCCCTTGGTGAACAATCTACTACTTTACAACTTCACGGTATATTTTATCAATACAATATCAAATTTTGCGGCACTTCAATCTCTTAATCCATACACACATACATTACCTGTGCATATAACACTGTGTGTTCCAATAGGTACGGTAGCTGAATAGGGATTGAGAACAGGCGCGGTTTAGCAGTTCCAATAACTCCGTACACTACGAGGTCTCCGAGTGTCTGACGCTAAGCCCGACAAAGGCATTGTAAGAAATTCTGCCCACAAATATTTCTTTGACGAAGGTACATTACATACATAACGCTTGTCAAATATACCTACATATTTGACCTACATGCGTTCACACAATTCACAACACCAGCTATAAATAAAATACACAATAATACCATTCTACTCGGACAAGATTATCCTATGACAAGACATTTCTTCCATCAAATTCGGATGAAACGGCAGGGGTAGTATTTTCGTGATCTTATGTGATGGATTACGAGAAGGATTTGAAAAAATATGAACTGTCAAAACACGCAATGTTGACGAGATTACGCCTTTTGTGAGGTCATCGTGATACCAACATAGTCAAATGTTGGCCTTACCTATTCATGTCAACGACTTAGAACTGATTTTCTAAAACGCCTAACCATGGTTTGATATGAACTCTCGAACTGGAAAATGCTTTTTAGAAGAGATATTTTTTATGAAATTCATCCACTTTCCAATTCTATGCATGGCATACTCGTAATGCTGATAGCGAGCATTCCAATATCGACTAGCTTTATAAACATGACCTCGCCTTTTACCCTTTTATTTTAACATACTTCGTTGATTTATTTCTCCTCTCCATCCTGGGTTTGCTGTAAGAAATCTCTTGATAGAGATAAGCTCGCCTTTGTACATGTTATTTCCATTTTTAATTGTCATAACGTATTGATTTGTGTCCAATAAAGTATATTGATATTGATACTTTATTTTAGTCATAACTTTATCTTTTTTCTTTTTGTTTATCTTTTAGACGCTTTTATTAGTTTCATTTTGTTATCTAAGAATAATTTTGGTCGCAAGCAGTTTCATAATTTCTTTATTGCACACAAAAAAAATAGTTAACAAATTATGGTAGGTAATAAAAGTGTACAATGGCGAGCTTATCTCTAAAAAGAGATCTCTTCCAGCAAACCAAGTTTCGTTGAGAGAGGTTGATAGCTGAGCGGGGGTAGACCCATGTGTACAACAATAAATTTAAAAGGTTGCATACATAAATATATAATATGCATTCTAAAATTAACTTATACCTAAACATAAAGACAAAAATAAATATATATGATAGATACCTATATAACATTATTCTTTTGTGTTATGTGTAAAACAATTCAACATTTTGTCAACAACAGTATAAAAGCTGTTGCCTATATTACCACGTCTTTAGCCTAGTTTAGGTAACAGAAACAGACATACAATGTAAAACTTGGATTGATAAATAAACTATTCTTAATATTAATTATGATTACCCTGGCCAACCATGGCCAACCTGTGCCTCTGCCACCCCAATGATAAAAGGCGTTACGCTATATTATTTTCTCTTTACTCAGGGCATACCCAATACTTGTTCAGCTACACTTTGTTAGGTAGGTACGCGGTCTTTCGTTTGTATAGTAATTGGGGCTTAGCTAGCGGAGCGGATTATTGGTTTATGGATGACGTCGCATATTCTGTATAAACGTCATAAAGCTGTCATTACAACCTGATTTTACACCCAATTGTTTCTGATATAGATACAATCTCATGCCAACCACATTGAACGTAAGTCAACACTATCCTCGTATATTTGAAAGCTCCATGTAAGGTACCTTTTGTGGGCCTAATGCCCGATTTACCAACTGTTAGGGGGCAGCTCTTTTTCTTAGCTGTCTAGCGACTGTATCGGAGACCGACCTCTTAAATATAGGGAGTCCCCTAGTAAAACTTAGGTTAAAGCGAAACAACCGGTAGGTGGCCCCAGAAAGGAAATAAAGTGTCCCCTAAAGATAATAAAAATGCTCTTAAAAAGACATGTTTTCGTTAAAACCCGCCACATCATGATGTGCCCGGTTCTACGATCGGCCGCCGACATATATAAGTCTTTATGCTTTCCGGACTAACTCAGTCCCACAGTAATACATTTTCTACACTGGCTTTAATCTGTAAAGAGAGAGGCTGTCTGTGGTACGGTCACGTGTGAGTGCGGTGCATAAACAAACGTGCTTGCGACGCGCTCCGTGACTGGCAAGTCAAAGAGAAAAAAGTTGTAGGGGTGTAAATAAAATACAAGACAAAATAGAAAAATATTACACGCCAAAAAATAAACTGTGCTTGAAGTTTGAACGCTTTTGAGTTAGCTTTTTATTAATCTGTGGTTAGGGCCAGAAGCGTTAGGCTGCTTTTCCACAAGAGATGTGCAAGGGAAATGTGTCGTGCGAGGATGTGTAGCTGTGATGTCAAAATGTGTAGGTGTTTCCACCAAAGCTGTGCGAGGAAAATGTGTCGTGCGAGGATGTGTAGCGGAGCTGTGAAAATGCGCATTAATGTGCGTTGCGAGCCGTGCGAGGATGCGTTTCGGCTATTGATGATTCCTCGCAAAACATCCCTCGCAACACATCCCTCGCAACACATTACTCGCTACACATCCCTCGCAACACATTTCTCGGACACATCTCTCGCTTGTTTTGTACGTACAAAAACCTCGCTCCGCTTCGCCGTTTCCACCAGAGATGTGCTGAGCGAAGCTAGGTAAATGAAACGATTCTATTGGTTCTTGAAAAACACATTCCTCGCTACGCATCCTCGCACATCTCTGGTGGAAAAGCAGCCTTAAGCCTATTCGATAGATTCATCTGTAATTTTACAAACAATTAAGTATTACTTAGTACTTATGATTTATCTTTTTTTTTTTTTTTTGGTTGGATACTTATTTATTTATTTATTTTCTTTATTCATATATTCATCTTTTCAATATAATTTGACTCGTCAAACATTTATTAACTTGTAAACTCATCGAGTTTGGGCTCATTAGGTTTGTCGTGACAAGTTCTTTTTAAATGTCCTAGTGACGTTGTCACCATCATCACCTGCTGATGGAGCTGGACGGTGGTAGACGGAACCCAGGGATTCTTAGTTGTTAACTCGTCGATTTTGGGCTCATTTGATTCGTCTTAATAAGTCCTCTTGGTTTTGAAAGGGTGTTTTTAGTTTTTAACTGGTTCGCCGACACATCTTATTTATTATAACAATAGTTCGCCATTGTTCGGTCATTCGAGCGGTGTGCTTCTGCGAGTGAAGGGGTTAAGTTCACTTCAAGTGAAATAGGTACGGTTGTTAGCGTTATGAAAAGTTGAATCCCCATACGAAGCGGAATATTGTAAACATAAACTTTTCCTTTCAAGAAACCCACACGATTGCAATCGCAGCGCTAACCGAGTTACTCAGTCCTATTCAGCTATTATTTTAATTGCTCTCATAATATGGCTCGGAATGATTGTTATAATGAAAAAGCCCCCGGGTATAAACCCCACGAGTGTTGGATGAGCGAGCTGCGGGTAATGGGCTAATATAGTTACCCAGGTAATAACCGCTCTTTGAGATAGTCCTGCACAAACTAAGAGGATATCTTCGTTAATAGTGCAGCACTAACTAAGCTGTGCTCTCAGTTAATGTTTCGGGAATCAAAACTTATATCATATAGGTACGTTTCTTCTGGCCTAAAATTTAAAAGCACGTGTCGTGCGAAACAGAAACAGCGAAGCAGCTACATTTTCAAGCTAAAAGGGTTTTTTGTGTTAGTCTTCCGCCAAACCACCGGTGGATTCTTTTGGAAACATATGCTATTAGCGCGCACTACCGCCCCGTCTGCATTTATGCTAGTTTTAAAGGTGACGCCTTCCAATATGAACTATGTTTCTCATATAGTAAGTAGATATCTATTTCGAGTTTAGTGAGATACCAATTAATGATACATAGTAACTAATTGTCAAAATGCTAACCAAAATTAAGTCCATAACAGTCCGTTGAACAACAACTCTCTCTTGAGACTGCATGAAATCCTAAACAGGATGCCATTGTTACAGCGAGCAGAAAATCAATTAGGCTCAAATAAAAGATTACAAGAAAAGTCACTCTAGGCTGAAAAGGCCAACTACGTGGATAGGTATAATAGAGAAGTACTGAACTGAATGGGTACTGGATAGAGTGGGTTAGAGGTTACACGTGGAATACCAATTACATTGTGGTAGAATTAAGAGGAACTGTTGAGCGACCAAGTGCCTACGCTGTTTATTGGAACTGGAAATAAATTGTATGGCACACCGACCGCCTTTTTCGAGTTAAGTTAGACAATGCGGTTGATACGCAAAACTATTTGTGAGGCTTGTTTGTTAGTTTTATGTGAACAGCAAAGTTCTGTAAACGACTGAAAGCTAAATTCCAGCGAAAAACTAAGAAAAACCATTCACTAAAGTTCATTGGAAAACACAAGGTTATGCTTGCTTCTCACGCAGGAGATGCAGGTTCGTATCCCAGTGCTGGCCAATGATAAAGACATTATCGGACGTTCTAGGGGTGATGGAAAACAATGTGAGGAAACCTATATTACATAGCTGCGGCGATGGGCTAGCCCCCTGTCACGCAAAATGGAGTAATGAAAACTGGCTAAAAAGTGGGCACAATTTGCCTCGGCCACCCTGTAAGGGAAAACGTGTGTACTATATATTTGTATATATTTATTGCACATATCAGAAAAACAACACAAACAATACAGAAAAGGCATGAACAAAGGCAAGCTTATCTCTAAAAAGAGATTTCTTCCAGCAAGCCCAGGATAGATAGGATACATTATATCTTTAGATAAGTGTTTTTTTAAAGTCCCTTTTTTTAAAGTCCCATCATTTCACAGTGCGGAGCCAAGTCTCACCAAAACATAGATATGTGCGAGGTCAGCAGCCTAACCAAGTCCACCGAAAAAAAGTGGCTCAGCTGACGGCCCCATTCGCACCTCAACTAGATCTCCACAAAATAGCCTACAGGGTTTCAATGGAACTTACTGTTTTCAGGAAGCCGGTGTATCGGGAACACCACAGCTTCGAATATCTTCGATTCTTCGGTGGCTCTCACCTTCTCTCGCTCCTCGAACGCACTCTTCTCCGTGCTCTGCAGGTATATCGAGTAGATGATTGCTGTACATCTGACCTGCAATCAAAAACAATGTTATTGTTAAATTAAAGTGATCTAAAAGGAATATTGAAATGGTTCATGTGTGTAACATTATTTTAACATGGTTGTGTCCACATTTCAACCACCGCAAATCGAGTTAAATTTGACATTACCGTTAGCCAGGGTGCGTGACATGCTCATGTAAATAATAAATAAGTATATCAGCAACCAGCCAAACCATTAGTCATAATGATGACATGTTTTTGAAGGATAATTGAAACAAAAAGTAAACTTTAGAAAAAACCGACTTCCACAAACCCTATTTGATTAGATTGAGTTTAATACTAACTGTAACCCCTTATCCCCCCCTCCCTTGGGGAATTAATTTTGTCAAATGCTATATCAGTGCTACCCCACGCGACTAAGGAACCCCTGTACAAAGTTTCATGGCTCTAGGTCCACCGGTTTAGGCTATGCGTTGCCTGCCCGTCAGCCACGCATTGTATTTGTACCTAGTATTGAGCAGATCTGGTGGCCATATGTGGTCTTCATCAGCAGTTCCGCATCACAATATTATGCTTACCATGTGCATTTGCACGAGTTATTATGAAAAACACAAAAATCACTATAGGTGTGCCTATAATATTTGAAGAGTTATCTCGATTTCTCCAGGATCCCATCATCAGATCCTGACCTGGTGTCAATGGGACCACCCTTGAGGTATTACCTATACGCCGAAAAAAGATTTGTTCAAATCGGTTCATAATTGGCGGAGCAATCGCGTAACAAACATAGAAAAAAAAAAAAAAAAAACATACGGGTCGAATTGAGAACCTCCTCCTTTTTTTGAAGTCGGTTGAAAAGGACAACAAATTATTTGGTCATCTCGTCATATATCGAGTCGTCGAGTATATTGATGTGGAAGTTATTTTATGTCCAATTTGGTACATACTGCGATTTGTCCTTGTAACGAGATGATCACGATACATCTCTGAAGGGCTTGCCTGAAGGATCAAAGGCAGACCCTTCATACATTTCGAAGGTAAATCTAAATATTAATTGGGTGTTTGACTAGGTATAATATACTTAAGTACCTACCCATAATATAGGTAGGTAGTCGGAAATATTTATATTTTTTTGGATTTACCTGAACATCTTGAAATAATTATAATTTCGTAATTTCGTAATTTCTTTATTGTACTCACATGATGACAAACAGATATCTTAAAGAAAAATCATGTACAAAGGCGAGCTTATATCTAATAAGAGATTTCTTCCAGTAAACCATGTTGGGTAGGAGACGGAGATGATAGGAGGTAAGGGGAAGAACAGTTTATAAGTGTTTTGAATTTTATTAAAGTATTTTATTACATTCGTAATGTTTTAGACTGTGCACTATTCCACGTCGTTATATGAATTAGAGATATATTAAGCTTCACCATGACACTGGTCCTGATCAGAGCGAAAATGATCATAGACTCATAGTGAAAGTTACGTCTTAAAAATCGTTTCCGCCTTCATACATTAATGATATTACACATTTGACAGTACCTACAGCGAGACAAGTTAATGCCATCATGGGTTGTGGAGGTCGCTAAACAGACACTAGTATAAATCCACCACCGCGCAAGCCCATCACTCTGGAAGAGCACTATAAGGGATTTATGGTGCTATGGAGTGGGTCAGTTCACATCGAAACACTTGCTGAGTCGATAATCCAGCAGTCAATGATGATGGATTAAACAGGGTACAGAACTGTCTATAACACAATAGTGATATTCAAAATCTTACCTTAATCCTATGCCCTACGAAGTTATGTTTCTGCACCACGAACTGTATGGTGCTGTAGGCTGTCATGAGCTTGTCTGGGCCGACCTCCACCCGTTGCCATACGTGTTGCATTGACGCCTAAAACAAAAAGCCGTTCTTTCTACGTACCGTGCGTACAGAACCACCACGTTATCTAGAGAACGGCCAAAGTGAAACTTGAAACTAATAACGCCATTTTGAAAACGTCACTTCAGCTGTCAGTTGTGTAGTGTAAGGTCAATGAAACTCTTTGCTGTTCAGTTGGCGTAGATGGTGGTGCCTCGCTCCATTCTCTAGATAACGTCTTCCCTGTTCCAAAGATCGGCGCCGCCGCCCCGGTCCGCGCAGGTAGTCGGCGCAGGCAGTCTCTATACTTTGTGCCGAACCATCGCCGATACGCGCCGACCAGCGCTGGTAGAGCTATTTTGTATCTTGCGTGCTACGCAGAGAGACTGCGCCAGTCAGCTTCTGCCTAATTTCTTTATGTAGCGGCGCCGATAAGCGGCTTAGTGGTCGCTGTCAGAGTCTTTAATTAAGTACTCCTTCACTGCAAAAGGATCAAACACTTGCCCATTTTTCAAGTTTTCTACCGTTTCAGTAATTAAAACTGTTGAACCGATTTTGACAAAACGTTTTTAAGAATGATTACACAAACGTCCTTTAAGTTTTACGGAAAACCGCATTAAAATGCGTCCACCCCTTTGTCTGCTATTCCTGTTAAGCACATAACTTTTGAATGGCTGAACGGATTTTGATGAAACTTACTCTCTACCCTAAGTTGGAGTAAATTTAAGCCAATAAAAAAAGAATAGTCAAAACCCGATTTCATGGTTACGGGGAAATACGAAGACAAACATACATACATATATATATACATACACCCATGAAATTTGGTGAACTCGTTTGGAAGCCCTAAAAGACTAACATGTGTGAATATTTTGCATTTCTGATAATATTACATACTAGCCGGTCAGAATATCTGTGCACCTCGCTGGAATGCGGCGCCTCTCCCGCTTCCCCTGTCACCTCTCCGCGCACTCCCCGGTGCGACAGTACGGTTAGCATCTTCGTTGCCGATACACGTCCCGATAATTTTGATATTTTCGCTTTGTTGGTGTTTTGTTTTTTATTTATTATTTATTGTTAAGTTTAGACTGTTTACTGTTAAGTTTGGACTGGTTCGGTTGTTATTAAAATTGTTGTAGCTGTTAAACTGAAGTCATGGGAAAAACAATACACAGCGAATCAAGAAATCTAATCTTGAAAGTGCTCAAGTTTTTTGAATCGGAGAAAGCAAATAAACAGAACACCATACCTGTAGACCAAGTGGTGAAACGAACCTGTGCTGCAACTGGGATATCAAAGAGGACTCTAATGAAAATTAAAAATGAGTCAGGCATTGAGTCAATAATTTATAGTGACTGAGTTTAATAATAAATGTTTTTGTAATCAAAATTATTGTTTTTTAATAACAAACCCTTCATCAATGATAAATTGATTTGAATAGGTTAGTAGTTTTTTTTTACCTCCACATTTCTCGAAATAACTTTTTTTCACACCGTACCCAGACCGCCGATATGACGTCACGAGGTCAGGTGCACAGATATTGTGACCGGGTAATACATACGTAACTATAAAATTGAGAACCTCCTTGTTTGAAGTCGGTTAAAAACGAAGCACGACACCACCTCCCGTCCGAACGTAACTTTATGGTATCTACTAATTGAATTAAAATTATAATGTAATAACTCACTGCAAAATACACAAGGATTTTTGCATATAAAATTATAATGAGAAAAGAGTCGCTTCTACTTTATGTCAAGTTGTTTTAAAGAATTTAAAAAAAATATTTGCCTTTCATAATACATTTGCTTTCCAATAAAGTAGCAAACCTTCTACATTGCCGGATGTAGCTTTAACAAATATCTATTACCCTTTACTCCTTGTAGCTTCGGTGCAGAAGTCGAGTTAATACAGTAAAGCATTACCCTCCTTCTGGTGCAGTCGGGTAATAACGTCTTAGTCGTAAACAAGAAGTATTGCTGCGCTGGCGAGTAAACAAGTTTATTTTCGGACCAAATAGTGATGTGGTAGGTAGCTCAATAACGCGAAAAGAGCTTTGTGGGAAATCGAACTTACAAGGGTATACAAATACAAATACAAATACAAAATCCTTTATTTACTAAGAAGTGTTTTACATTTGGTTACTTACGGTCTCCACACTAGGTGACACCTGTGTCGTGGAGGCCGTACATTCTAGACATTACAATTGAGACAAACAGTGGAGCTATCTGTAGCAAGGATTTCATTGTATAATGAGCAAAGATTACCGCAAAATCTATTTTGAATACTAGTCTAAAAGCGGAATACACCTTTATTCGTATTTATCGGTTCAGTTCTCTTGCTTTTCAGGAAATGATGTCTATTGTGTGCAGTAACCCATTACGATAACTCGACTCTCGGGTAGAACGTTCGTGTAGGTAATGGCTTCTCACATTATTCGGAATTCTGTTTGATAGTCTTGATATCGTCGTTTACGGCGAAATTTAAGACGCCATTAGCAAAGTACTGAGAATTTAGTGAACAAACTGGAAAACGTTACTGACGCCCTAGTAATATTGGATCAGATTAGCATATGAAGCGGAAGGATACGAATTACCAAAGGTCTGATAAGCAGTTGTTATGAGAGATACAGCTGGTTTTAGATCGGCAAGTTATACTAAGCGAATACAACACTTATTGTGCAAAAACGTTCCCTTCCAGAGAGCCTGTCGCTTAAGTTACTAGTCGCTTAAAATACCCAGTACTTACTTTATTACTATCGTTTTAGATCTTGAGAGGAGGCCAGATTTGTGAATTCACTGATTGCCGGCTAACAAAGCAGACAGTAGGGCATTAAGATAGCACTGTATATTCAGAGTCTAATTTATAAAGTCTTGAATTTAAAATTCCGCAGTAAGGCAAAGACTTTTCACCGTTTCCTCGAGACCTCGCGATTAATGTGACTTGGAGTAACAAGCGAATTGCGCTATTTTGTAACTCTCTCGACTGTATATAAAATTAATGAAGGACTGGATGGAACAGGGACAGATCCCGCTCTCTACAGCAAAACTGCGATATTTTGTCCATCGGCTCTAAAAGTCGCGTTTAGTAAATCCAGCGCAGCTACAAAGACAGCAGCCCGTCTCCGGAGCAAAAATACCGGATTCGCTGTGTAATTTCAAATCTCGGCAGATGCCTTTATCACTGCCTCTATGCGATACGAAGAAAATCAACTCCAACGTTCTGCTGGGCTGAGTCGAAATTTCATTGAGACTTTGTTTATATAAAACAAGAAAATATTCCCTCAAATGAATAGACGGTAGTGTGAATTAATTTTGTCGACTGTCCCGGGTGTTTTAATATAGTATATCCGTTTTAATCCTTAACTTAAGGAATACAAAGCTTTTATTATTGCCTGGATAGTGAACCACTGCTGGTCAAAGGACTAGTTGAGTCTACGGCATCTACACTGTAGAAATAACTATAATTTATATTATTTTTCACCAAGAAGTTCCTAACTCTTAATCTGTGCAAGAAGTGAAAATCCGCGGTATCGACTGGCATTTTTTGACGTGATATACATGAGGAAATTTCCAATCTGCGATGGGCTAGCCACTGCACGTAAAACAGAGAATTGTATAATTATGCCTCTGCCACCCTGCTTGCATTGTTTAGAGACACAGAGACAGGTAGTTCAGGGGGTTCAGGGTACCGTATCCAATCGGGCCGTATCCAATCTCCAATCAATCGGGCCGTACTCCAATCTCCAATCGATGGTGGTTACTTAGGTACCTTTAATTAGTGCTGATTAGGTACCTATACTGATCCGAATAAAAACTATGGCCATCTTAGAGCGAATTTTACCAACGAAAGAGTAACTTTTACTCGAGAGTATCTTCTACTTTTTCATAGACACCACATCAGATCACCTCATTTTGAACTGTCATTGTCATACAAATTATCCCCGGGATAGTTATTCTCGTATAACTTTTTGTTGGTAAAATCCAGTCTTAAAAACATCCCCTTTTAGCATTGGTAAAGTAAAGCTCACAATGGAGTATTCGATTAAGGCTGGATTTTACCAACAAAAAATTATACGAGAATAACTATCCCGGGGATAATTGACAACCTTTCATTTTGATAAGGTACTAAAATTAGAAAACCATTTCGAGATTTAAGTGTTCTGAGCTCTTAGATATTTTTTTCAGAATTTTTAGATCAGTAATTTAAGAGTTAAATAATAAAAACTTAAATGTTGTCCAAATTATCAATGTCAGGATTTATGGCATGTGTTCCATAGGCTAGATATAAATAAAAAATCAACTGTCAGTCATCATCTGTCATCTAAATTTTGTCACTGCTGGTTGTCAACTTGTCACGAAGTTGCACAACAACAAAAGAGTATTTACACATATTGACAGTGCGTTCCGCGACATCGCCGTCAGCGCCATAATCGATACAGCGTCTAAGATGCCATCGTTTTGTATCGCCAAAAGCCCAAAACTGACTCGGACTGTAATCGATTTTGGCGTGACTCGGAACAGGGGGTGATATTATGACAGAATAATGACATTTTAATTTTTTATTGATGCAATGACGGGCAAAAGTTCAACGTTTTATAATCCTGACATTGTACTTACGCCCTTTTAGAATGAGTAACTCTAAAAATCTTGAATTATAACTTAAAAATAAGAATAAACACTAAAATAAAAAATACGGGTCCCATCGTTTCCCATCTATTTTTGTATGAGATAATAAAAACAGCTCCTATTTTTTTTAAATATTATCAATTTGTATGACAATGACAGTTCAATATGAGGTGATTGACCTCGTGTCCATGAAAAAGCAGAAGATACTTACTCTCGAGTAAAAGTTACTAATTCGCTCTAAAAATGGTTGCCATGGTGGGTGGTGTATCGCTATAAAAAGGTCGGAGGCTGCAGGGCAACACACCGTCACGTATTTTCCCACGTGGGGTGGACAAGCACGATTGTGTCTACGTCTAGCCAAATTCCAAGGGAAACATTTAATAAAATATCCTTTAGTTAAATGTTGTCTGAGTTTGACTACAAACCACTACAACTTCCCGCCGCCGCCCGCCTACCTCTTGGCGCTTTGCAAGTTTACTCATAGAATTCCTGCTAACTCTATAAGTAGGTAAATAGTTAGATAACTATTCAGCTTATGTACATTAATTTAGTTCAAACAGCTGGTAACTACTCAATAGATCGTAAAGCGAACCAATTCGCTGTACAGTACACTGTTATAGTTATAATTTGCTTAAAGATCCGTAATCATTAATCAACCAACATCTTTTAAATCCATTATTCAAACCTGCCCCCGAATTGGATGTTTCCTCGCTTGGCTGTCACGAGAGATGCGCGGATCTCGGTGCTGACCGAGATATAATTATACTTTAGGGGCTTTCTCACATTGGTAGATAATTATTATACTATAATTATCTACCAATGTGAGAAAGCCCCTTGTTATGAAAAAGTGGCCAAGTGCGAGTCGGATTCGCCCATGAAGGATTCTGTAGTAGAATCATAATTCACCTGATACACCTAGCCCAAATATCACTATAATTATCTACCAATGTGAGAAAGCCCCTTGTTATGAAAAAGTGGCCAAGTGCGAGTCGGATTCGTCCATGAAGGGTTCTGTAGTAGAATCATAATTCACCTGATACACCTAGCCCAAATATCACTATAATTATCTACCAATGTGAGAAAGCCCCTTGTTATGAAAAAGTGGCCAAGTGCGAGTCGGATTCGTCCATGAAGGGTTCTATAGTAGAATCATAATTCACCTGATACACCTAGCCCAAATATCACTATCATTCTTCACCAGCAAATAATTCATATTCATTGTAAATTCATATAATATAATACAATACAATACAATACAATACAATACAATACAATACAATACAATACAATACAATACAATACAATACAATACAATACAATACAATATTAATTACTTTGTTTTTCATAGTGTTTGTATGAATAACAAACTGTTATCTTTGCGGTGTCTAATAAATGTTTTATATCTTAAAAACTTCTTAATTTATTTTGTTCAAACTAATTTTCGTTGAAAGTGTGTATTGAGTTACACAACATATATTTTTTTTAGATTTTTCACTCTTTTACTATAAGATATTTTCTTATAATTAAGTTATTAAATTATTTCATTCTATTTATTTAAGTAAGTAATACATTCGCTGTACATATAGCACCTTTGTTTATTCTCTAGCTAATAATACCATGTTGTGTGCACATTCTTTTACGCTGGAGACAGCCTCTTTCATATGTTTTGTTGTTATTTTAATGTGTTATCTCCACTGCTGTTTTGTACTGTACCAGATATAATAAATAAAATAAAAATAAATAAAATAAAAGTTAGAGGGAGGGGAACACAATTTTTTTCCACTTTGGAAGGGTCACTGTCTCTTTAAGGATTTACTTCGAGGAAAAATGGTTTCAGGAACCTCAACGTCATTCTTAAAGACCTATCTATAGACACCCCACAAATATCGGTTTGATGAAAAAAATATTTTTGGTTTCAGTTCCATGTATCCTTATTATTATTTTTCAATTTTTGTATAAAAAATTAAAATCGTAAAGCGGTTCACAGAATACATACATACCAAGTTTCAACTGTGTAGTCCTACCTAATAGTTTCGGAATAAAGTTGTTGTGACATACGGACGGACAGACGGACAGAATCTACAAAACACGTGACGTTTTGGCGAATTTATCCTTAATTGCAAGACCGCCATTAATTAAGGTCCATTTGCACCAAAAACACTAATTACGATAACATCTTAATATATTTAGCAGCTATCAAAATATATGAAATGTGTCAAGCTAATGCGCGTAGCGCGCTAATTACAATTAGTGTTTTTAGTGCAAGTGAGACTAAGAAATTGTGACTGAACAGTACAGTGCGTCTAGTACCGGTTCGCTGTTGATGAAGAAGGAGAGATTGGCTGCAGGGTAGGCGCCGCGGCTGACGCACTCGGCTTTCAGCTTAGCACCGGCGCGGTACCGGTGCCGAATGCCGTGCAGCTCCGGACCCTCTGCCGGCAGATCTGGGAAACACAAACAAAACAAACATACTGTAAGCCTTATTGTAAACTCTTAAATAAATAAATAGACAAATAAAACAATAGGCCGAAGAGATATATACGAGTAGGAGTGAAAGGAGGTTTAATAACCCTTCGTAGTTCCGAAGATAGGTATCTGCACAAAACATTTAGTTTAACGGTTTCGGGATATGACATGGTGTCGTATATCTATCGCAGTTGGTTGGTTAAATCACTAGACCGTCAATTAAAGACCGACATTTAACCAAGTCCATTTTGATTTGAATAAAACATCGTCGAAAACGTGTAACAATCTGTCTTACCGAAAGCCGGCGTGTTGGATAATGTAAAACAAGATAGCGTCACGTCACGACAACAGCTGATTACTTTCAGAGTCTATTAGTCGTTGTGCAACGTGTGTTCAGTGGTTTTTTGTTTCAAATTTGGTCTTTGGTGCAATTGTAAACATGTTGTCGACTCCGCCATGACTGTTATTTCTGTGTGATCGGAGCGGAGCGGAGCGAGCAACCCCATGTAGTTTCACAAAACCGAATTGGTTGCATTAGGTCACTTTCTGTGCTAATAATAAAGGTAGATTGTGTAGGTCACAACTTTATGAACCACCCGGAGCCGAGCGAAGCGGAGCGGAGCTAGGTGACCCCATGTAGTTTCACAAAACCGAATTGGTTGCTTTTTACCCTACCAAAGTTGAAATGCGTCTTGTTGCCTAGGAACTTTCAGACAACTTGTTAAACGTTTCGTTCACTCACTTGTCTGACGGAACTTTAGGGACTTGGTTAAATGTCTGTCTAGGGTGATAGTTAAGTGTCTGATTTAACCAAATAACTGCGAAATATCTACCGTCGTCAATACAGTGCATGTATATAACTATATAAAGCATTGCTGAATATTCGTTTTCACTACTCTTATTATGACGACATGTCGGCTTACGATGTTTGAGTCGTTCTGTTGATAAAAGCCGCGCGGTGCAAAAAAATATAGACACATTCAAAACACGAGCAGCAAGATGCCAGCATCGCAGAAATGTGGTAATAATAGGTACTATTACCCCTATGCCGTATTTAAAGTTAGAAACATATTTATATCAGCACGAGTATTTACTCATCGACCAACCAATGAGCTGTGAAAGGAAGGAGATGAAAAGTTGACCATTGACCATACAAACGTTGATCATTGATAAAGTTGTACGCAGTGTGGGAATGAAAGTTCATTTTGTCTCACAAAGTCACAAAATGGTGAGCTGGTAAAAGTAGAAAACGACCGCAAAACCGATGAGTTTATTAAAGTGTATGAACCCATGAAAATTACATCCCGGTATTCCCACCAATAGTTCTTTGCGAGGAAATAATGTGGATAGCGAATTTCTCTTTCAATGAGAAATGGCGTGTCATGGGTCTTTTCAGTTTCCACAAAAAGTAACTGATAGTAGCTAGGTATAATTGATGGCGCACAGATCACTTTTCAACAAAAAAGGGATATCAATATCGCGAGCAGACATGTGATTGATTTGTGTTTTCTTTTCAGACATCAATCCGTGCGGTGCCCGTGCCGTGGCCTAAACGATGTTTATTTTAGGCGCGTTTGGTCCATTGATCCACTTCTCTGAACTTTTGTATTTACTTTACTTTACTTTATACTTTATTGCACAAAAACAAAATAAAGACACTTAATAATGGAAAAAAAGGGACAAAGGCGAGCTTATCTCTAATAAGAAATCTCTTCCAGCAAACCTAGGATGGACAGGACTAATTAACAATGTACGAATTTACTTTAAATAAATAACAAAAGACAGACCTACATATGTGCACAACGATAGATATTAAATTAATAGACTCCTTACTAATAAGTACATACATACATAAAAACCATACATAATATAAAAAAATATAAAAATAATAATGCATAAATAGATATACTAAAAATAATACTTAAGTATATTAGGGTAGAGGAAGATAGTGTTCGTTTAAGCGATTTTTAAAAATATATTTGTATATATATTTTTTATTTCTTGATTGTGTTGTGTCTACTCACCTGACTTATTGAACAGATAAACATAGAGAAAATTATACATTACAGATAACTATGATAGAAAAAAACTTTAATGAAGGCGAGCTTATCTCTAATAAGATCTTTTCTTAGCGGATCGTACAAACTGTCAAGAACATGCAGAAGGTAAAACATGGTAAAACATAATATTTTGGACCAGGACACTTCATGCGTTCTTACTCGAATCCGAGTGAAGGCCCGTCTCCCTTGATGTCCTCACCCTTTCGTTCAGTGGACCAAATGCGCCATGTTTTATTTTCAATCGGCCTGTAACATTTTCGGTAGCACACACACACACACACGCATACACAGGGCCTACGAAACATCAAACCACGTCATATAATATTTCCGGTATATTTGGACTTAGTATGTTATTCCTCTTAGAGCTAGTTGCAGGCCGGAAGCTAAGCTCGTTTAGCTTAGCTCGCATAGCTAACGCAGTTTCGCATACTTGTGTGCAAACTGTAAATTATGCTTTATGTACTCATAGGTTCAGATGCTACAATAGACCACAATCTTTTGTTCTGTTTTTTCATAGGTTTTGAACTTTATCTCGATGTAGGTAGGTTGAAAATCGCGGTCCGTGGACTTTGGACGGGCGAGCTAGTACAGAAGAGTATAGTATATTTAAAACTGCATCAGCTATTCGACCTAGGCTTTTTCGCAATGCATGCTGTGGCCTTTATTAATTATTATGGAAGCGCAAATATCATATTACAATTGAAAAAAAAATCGCATATCTCATGATTTTTTGTGTTTTTAGGGTTCCGTACCCGAAGGGTGCCAAACGGGACCCTATTACTGAGACTTCGCTGTCCGTCTGTCCGTCCGTCCGTCCGTCTGTCACCAGGCTGTATCTCATGAACCGTGGTAGCTACACAGTTGAAATTTTCACAGATGATGTATTTCTGTTGCCGCTATAACAACAAATACTAAAAATCAAAAGAAATTTAATATTAAGGGGGCTCCCATACAACAAACGTGTTTTTTTTTTTTGCTCATTTTTGCTTGATATTGATAATGGTAGCAGGTAGACGCTTAAAATGTTCACAATATATTGACTATATTATTTACTTAAAAAATAAATAATTAAATTAAAATTAAATTAACATTTAGGGGGGGGCTCCCATATTTTTATTTTTTTTTGCGGTTTTTTATAGATAATGTTACGGAACCCTTCGTGCGCGAGTCTGACTCGCACTTGGCCGGTTATTTAATATTTATAAATAAATAAGCTAAGCTAAGTTTGTTTCTCTTTTGGTCTGCAACCAGCATGTAGCTAGGTGCCAGTTCGAAGGCAACCACAACTGCAAGTGATGTTTTAGACGGCGGCGGCGGTTATTTCACAAATTGCTTCTGCTTTCAACGGCTAACGGCGTTTAGTGAAACTTTATGACACAGGGTTTTTAAGACTAATTAGAATTTCAATTTCAATTATTTTTTTCCGAATTTTGGATAACGCTGAAATACGTACTCATTATTTTTGCCGTACTCAATTCATACTAATTTTCATGCAAATAATAATATGTCCAAGGAATAAAAAGTTTCATACAAATTGTCTAACCTATTTCACCCCCTTGGGGATTGAATTTTGAAAATTCCTTCCTTAGTGGATGCCTACGTCATCACTACTCATCACAGAAATACGTGTGCGAAATTTCATGTTTCTAGCTCTAAGGTTTTGTCCTGTGCGTTGATACATCAACATCAGTCAATCACTTACCTCAATCACTTAATCGCCATCCTATTTCAGTGAGCTAGGTTGCAGTGTGAGCTGATTTAGACTTTATTTAAATGTTTTTGTGTCCAAAATTTCAACCGCCACGAATTGAGTTGCTCATTTTACTGATGCACGCGTGTTTTCGACAGGAAATGGAACCAATACCCCGAGGAAATGTAAGTACCATCTGATCGCAAAAGTTTACCTAAAAAAAATGATATTTTTATTATGTTTAGACAAGACATTTTCCTTGTACATACTGCAAAAGCTTTTTTTTATTCAATTCCGTTCCGAAGGTTCCGATCCTAAAAAGGAAAAAATAAACGGTCAAAACCGAGTGGGACTCGCGCACCAAGGTTTCCGAAGGTTTCCACACAAAAAACTCAAGTATGATGTAAATGCTGTTTTCAGATTTTTCCCTTGACTTGTGCTATAAGAACTTGCTTTGTGCCAAATTACACGATTGTAGGCCTACGGGATGTAACTACCCTATAGGTTTTGGATCCATTGCGATTACTATGAAAATCCAACAATTTTACGCTAAAAGCGTTCGGTTTTGTAGACCTAAATTTTTTTAGAAGATTGATTTTTTCACAGCTATATGCGACCACAGACCTTAACAATTGATCAGCTTGATACGTCAACGCGTTCTTGATATAAAAGGTCTTGCTTGACTGACACACAGACGGACGGAAAACAAAGTGATCCTATAAGGGTTATAGGATCACTTTGTTATCCGTCCGTGTGCAAACGATTTTGAAATCCTTATCTACTGATATACCCTGAGTTGAACGAAACGATTTTTTTATTTAAGCAAGCTCTAGAAACAAATGACTATCTTATGAGATTCTTGGCGCCAGCGTAAGTACGTTTTGGACAGTAGCATACGAAGTACGCTGGCCTAACGCTGGCGCTCGTGAATTGGATTCCGGTTTTAGTAAAATACCAAATACCTCGTATTGAAGTTTGTGCCAGGCTTGTCGTATGATTGTGAACAGTAGAATTCATGGATTAGTTAAGTGACAACTATCAAAACAGTTTCGTGCAATGGGGATCCACACTGCCACTTTATCCCTGTAGAGGGCGCATCATCGGTACGGCCAGGCTGAACTGTCATCAACTGTCATTCCCGTACAATTGATCCGTTTTCTGTCGTTTTTGATAAATTTTCAATAGATTTCACTAATATCTCTTTGTGCCGTACCAGGATGTGATAAAAATAGGGTTCATCTATTTCCCAAAAATCCCAACCTGAAAAAGCGATGGGAAAAAGCAATTCGAAGAAAAAACTTCGTTGCAACAATGCACTCGAGGATAAGCAGAGACCAATAAAACTAAAATTAAACCCCTATAAAACTAAAATTAACTACAAATCTGTTCTTAGCGAAAACATAAACAAAGTTTGACATTGACATGGCCGGACCGCTACTAGCGCCATCGGCGGATTCGTTTTGCCCATTCAGCGATAACGCCGAGAATCTCATATGATTGTCATTTGTTTCTGATGCTAAGGATATGCTCTGAAAATTTCGTGCAACTCCGGGGATGACATGAAGTCGGAATGAGTTTGGGTTATGTCAGGGAGCACTTATCCAGTGGAGAGCGCATAGATACATTTTCCTTTGAAACACAACTCACTAATTTACGGGCGGCGAGGGACGAGGTAAGAACTGTGATTGGTCAGCCGCTGCGAAACTGTCTGGCGGCCCGTCATCGTACATAGGTGACGTATGCGAACGTTTGTTGAATACAACAAACGTTTGGCGAGCCGCATTCCCCCGCAGGCGCAGTCAATTGAATATATAGTCTCTGTGTTATGTCCAGTACACTCACCCACAACATGCATGGAGGTGTAGACCTGAGCCGTCTGGAAGGACGGCGCCTCCGCTGACACTTCGCACATGTAGCCACCGTCCGCCACCTTGCTCGCCCGCTCTATTACCAGCCGCTCCATGTCCGTCTCTGTTCTCTGTGGACAATAACATAACTCATATGTATAAAAGTACAAATATATCGTATCGTAACCATAACTTATACAAGGTGTAAATTAATTAACGCAAAATGAGAAACTACTTTGTTAGGGACATCATTCTGAGCATCAGTATAAAACCGATTTGATCAGAGCAACTTTGTTTTTCACTTCCCAGTACATTTTGGCCTGACTGGATTGGATCAGCTGTTTTGTATGGAGAAGTGAAAAATAAAGTTGCTCTGATCAAATCGATTTCATTAACAAAGTTGCTGATGTCCTTAACAAAGTAGTTTCTCATTTGGCGTTAATTCATTTATACACCTTGTAGGTACATTATAATCTTAACTTAGATATCATAAGATTACCGCAATTTAAAAAGAAAGGTAAAGAATTTAGTTTAAAACAAGGATAAGAATCCAGTTATTTCCGCAATTCATAATTCATAATTCTTTATTGCACGGAAACAACGTGATACAGTCAATTCTAGTTATATTTAGAAAAATTGTAATCAGAATACAAAAATGGGTCCAAAATCACCGTCTTCTGTTAGAAAGCCCAAGTTGGCCACTACTGAAATAATCTTTCTTTCAAAATACCCCCACTGAGGAAGGGAGCACTTGCTGTTGCCCGCGGCTTCGCCCACGCTTAGTCATGTAGGTACCTAGTAGAGTAGAGGATTCATTAGAGCGCACCGAGGATTCCGACGAAATCTATTATTTTTTCGACGAAATCTATTAGCCGTAATACCCGGCTAAGCCTACCTACGTTTAGCCGTTGACCTGGCATTAGCCGTAACATAAACAATAAATAATTGAATTTAATAACATCAAATGTAAATAACAATTTGTCGACAATAGAAACAAATAACACGTCTTCTGTCAACAATATAAATCTGGAATTCTCAGCTTTGAAACAAGATCAGTTCCGGGAAGCCAGCTTTATTAAATCTTATTAATAGGGAGGAATATTATATTTGCATCAAATCTTCCTTATAATATCTGTGCTTATTACCGGGAAGACTGGCGCTATAGAGAAGAGTGGGTCGATGTGGGCTGAGGATGACGATGATGACGTGCTTATCTATGTATCCATTGATAACCCCACCGACGGGAACAAGCCTTTACCCGGATTGGAAGAATGGTGGGCTAGCAGCCAACCCGAATGTCAGATGCTTGCAACCTTCTGCCGTATTTGGGTCTCAAACACGACTTATCAATCACCCTGTAGCAATAGTAGCAGGGAAAAATGACACATAGAGACGGGACACCCACCCGTATCCGTTCACTTTATTCTAAGTTTTTGAAGGGTCTTGTTTTGTTATTGGCATTTCACAATTTGTTTTAATGTTTTCATTTTACGTTGTAAACTGCTGTGAAACAACTAATAAATATATAAATAAATAAATAAATAAATAAATAAAATCTTCCTTATCTCAGTACATTAGAGTCCAAAAGTGTAATCAACTAATCACGCTTGAACTCTACTAACCCGCCCAATCTTCGTAACTTAATTAACGTGTTAGCTACATAATGAAAAATTATATGTGTACATAGCGGTAAGTACGAAGTGGATCATTACATTACGTAGCGTAGGCGTAGAGTAGACGAAGTTTTTATGTGTCTGCCGCTATCCGCCGCCGAAAAGGCTTAAAATAATTTCATGAATTGTTTGTTACATGACGAGTTAAGCTATAACGAAGATTTGAATTACAGTAACCGTCGGTATTGAACTTAACTCTAAATAATGAAGATAAAGATTGCTCATCTCAAAACATCGTAAAGCAAAACATCAATACGATTAATAATAATTCTTCATTTTAACAAAATGGGTAAGCTGAAGCTGAAACACCCTGCAACCCCGAGCGAACAACCCGTTCCACACGGCTGAAAGAGTATCATTTTTATTGAAACGAGTTTCGCAAAACTACAATTACATTTTCATTTAGGCGGCAGGGCTGGATTGCGGATCTTCTCCTGCATTGTTCGCGTTATGGGAGGTCGGAATCAGTGCCGGGGAAATGAGACAATCGGCAGTACGGACGGTAAAGCGCTGCTACGGTGATGTTGCTGGCTTAGGAATTATAGCCAAAATCAGGTTGATTATCATCGGCAGCTTGTTTCCGCCCACTGTTGGGAATATGCCTCCCTCCTCCGTTTTGTGCCAATTTATTCGGTCCTGTGCTAATCGAATCAGGTTAATTATGATTATTGATGTAATACGCATAGGGCTCCTGGTCCTGCTCAGAAATCCAATTTTCTCATCCAATCTTGGTTCGCAATTAGAATAGAAATAATAGAACTTTATTTGTAAAACACACGTAAAACATAGATATATAGCAAAAGTCTTATACATGTAAAGTATAGATGTCGGCGGCCGATCGTAGAATTGGGCACATCATGATGTGCCCAAACGTGAAATATCATGAAACGATAAAATCTCTTAAGGCAAACACTGCGGTAGCTTAGGTGAAGACTAAAGGGGGCGAGCACAGCGAAGCCCCCGAATAGTCTTCGTGTTGGTTTGACATGTATAACACAAAAAACATCACGTAGTACTGAATAAAAAAGGTTTTTAAAAGACAATATGTTTTCGTTGACCCGCCACGTCATGATGTCCCCAGTAATTCCTTGGGCATATCACGAAATGGTGGGGCACATGACGGCACATCATGATGTGGTGCCCGATTCTACGATCGGCCGCCGACATAGATAAACCATCTCATAAAGAAGTTTTGACTTTAGGTTTAAAGAAACATTAATGCTAATGCTAATGTATATTATAATGTGTACTCGTGCATACTGTTGTCTCGTCCGTATTTGGCCCTGGCAGAATACCAGCGTCACAGATTCGTCTGTGACATTGCTGAGTCAGGGCCATTTCATTGTCGCGGTACATTCACAATACCACATAGTGAAAATGATTATTTATTTGTAAATTGTTTTGTGATATGTTATTCCAGGTTTTATTCTATTTTGTATTTTTTTGAAGTAAAACTTCTTGGGGCACGGGGGTAAAATTTATTTAACCTCTCAACTGTGGGTTATTCATATATTTGCTTTTCAATTGCTACTAGCCGGGTGCTATCACGAGTGGCTAAGAAATGTAACGGAAATTGGAATCGGTGACGTCAGGGTCGGCTGAAGACTTTTAAAACCGCAACTATTTTCAATACGGTTTTTAACTAATCAGATAAGATAATAATACATTCGTACAATAAAGAATGTTAATTAGTGAGAGAAAAACCTGATGAAACGTTAACAAATAAAAATTATTTTAAGCATTCTTCCACGAGTTCTTGATTTCCGGTATGGCCAAAACCAGTGACGTGACCAAAAACTACTTCGTTCAACCTCTTTGTTGGAACCGGAACTTATGTTTGACAGTTGTGCGATGCGATCCATACAGTTTGTAAGAAAAGAGTTTCATCAATGTCACACGGGTCGATATGGATTTCTAAAATGATGAACGAATCGTTTTGTGGCCGGTAACTATGGAATAGGTACCTAAAACGCGCTGCGTAGTCGCGCAACGGGCAGCTAGTAATCGCATAAAGTCACTTAGAATCATCCAAATGTGATATTTAGTTTTCAAGCAAATTCCGATGTGATGGATGGCTGCATTAAGACTTCTTGAAAACAATAAGTAGGTACCTAGAACTGTTCTAAAGCCACTTTTTATTATATAGTGCAGTTCAAGTCACAAATTAGTAGTTTAGCTACTAAGTACGTGTTATACCTACCTATTTAATGTTTATCTGTAGTAAACGGCCAAAGCGTGGTCTACAGCTTACAGAGCCATAAGTTTAATGGCTTATTGTTTCGCATATTTGTTTATATGTAATTTTTGTAATACATATTTTAAAGTTGAATTGTTGTTATAACTGTTGAAATTATACGATTTTGATTTTAATAAGCTTTTGTAATTTTAAAGTTAATGCTTCATGCCAGTCAATAATGTTGAAGTAAAATATCAAAATCGAGGTATGTCGTATGGCGGACTAAGGAAATGTCAAGAATAAAATTAAATAAGAGTTACGTCATCGCTTCGCGATGAAGTAACCCTAAAAAATCCTAGCAAAGTAGGTATGTATAGGTTAGCGGGGGTAGCATAAGGCACGCCAGTCACCCCAGCCACGCATTTTGTCACAATTTAATGTCATATCATAATGAATGCGCGCTATTTTATGGAGAAACATCATTGAGACGCGAAAGGAGTTGGCAATTTGACAAAATGACTGCCCCAGACATGTACAAAGACTTCTCAACAGCCAATTAATAGCATTTAAATATTCTCTCATAAATTACTGCGTCTTTAGTTAGTTTGTAGAACTTGAAGGAAATGATTAAATAATTAAGAGTTGTCACTTCATACTCTATGATTCCGCCATTGATTAGTGACTTTTGCCATCGTTAAAAATAACATGCAACATAATTGCCAATTGCCAACTAGCAAAACTGTTGAAAACAGGAGGTTTCCAGAGGAGTGGCTAGATGGCGTTATGTTGCATGTTATTGCAAAATGGTGCTTATTTCTAGCGACGGCAAAGGTCACGGAATCATATTGGAATCACGGAGTATTGAGTAACAACTCTTATTTACCTATATATATTTTTTTTTCTTCAAGTTCTACAAACTAAATACAGACGCAGTAAATTAAATTTATGAATGAATATTTAAATGCTATTGGCTGTTGAGAAGTCTTTGTACATGTCTGGGGCAGTCGTCCATATATTGATTTAGCCATCTTCTTTGTCATTTATCTGCGCGACTGAGGTGAGTGGCAAGCCTTATGGTAGCCCCGCAGGTACACATTAACTTGGAATAGTTGAAAATACGTACTCGATCAATTAAATAAAGGGACTGGGCACAGAGACAAGCAAAGCAATGCATACATTAGAGCGAGACGGCTTAAAGACGTGACGTCAGATGGTATATAATCTGAGCGAGATGCAAATAGTAGTGACACTATTGAATGAGTTAAGTATATCACCACGAGCGCGACAAATTGTAGATAAGGAATGGTGGGAAATAAATGACATGACGTATTAAAAGTAAGTACAAGTATAAAATAATTTCAAATAATCGGACGTCTGAAACTTAAAAGTAACTTGAAGCAGAGATTGGATCTCAAAATTGGAAATTTAAATCTCTTTTAGTATATAGGTAGGTATAGGTGTATAGTATAGGTACCACTTAATGATCTAGCTACAGAAGTTTTACTGCTGACACGTGTACGGTGCTACACGCGTATTTTTTTTTATTATGTGTCTGTGTGTGTACCTTTTCAGTGAATAAATGAATTTATCTATCTATCTATCTATCATTCATAAGAGAATAAAGTTCTTTTAACCTAAAGTCAAAACTTCTCCGTGTGATGGTTTATCTGGGCGTCAAGTCTGCTAAACACATTATGAATCATTGATCATTCAAACATAATTGATAGACTGTCCGTTGTCATGTACTGACGTGTTATGCTATGACAGTACTATGTTAATACAGATGCAGCACAGATGTTGTACGGCTTGTACCAGACTTGACACCGTTTGGCGCAATGGCATACAAATATTTATTGACTTATCCTATAATTTTCCGATAGGTAGTCAGTCAACAGGTGTGATTTAGGTAGTCAGTGGTAAATGGTTTTAACAATGCCTAAGAGATATTCATTTGTAGAGTTTTAGCTGTAAGCTGTACTTTAGATGTAAGCAATTTCTATTGCGACAATATATTGCAGTTTATAGATAAGATTTCATGACATGGTGATTTCATTCACCTTTTCCCCGCCCCTGAAAAGCTCAATTTTCTGCCAGTATAGTTAAAACTTGGCATCTTTAGAGGTCGAATTTCTAAAATTGCAAATTGGGCTGATCCAGAAAATCATGTCCGTATACGCTTTATTAAAATGCAAGATCATCGAAGCGGGAGTGTACGGAAAGTTGTTTACCGTATCGACTCTTTTTTATTTCATCGTGTTGTGTGTTTTTCCCCGGTGTTGCTCTCAGATTTTCCTCCGTAAATGAGAAAACTGTTGTCATGCAAAACCCTCCAAACTCTAAAAACAAAATACCTGGCAATAACTGGAAATAACTTTTTAGCGGTATAAACAGTACCGAACAGAACTGCTCACTTGAAATAATAACATTTATATTTAAGTAGTTTTTCTGGAGTTTACTAAAAAAAAGCTAACCGATTTGAAAGCTTAAAAAAGTATAAAAAATCACGCCGAAGCTCGAAGGGGAGTTGGAGTTTCCATGGCAGAGAGAGGAAAGTTTTTATTATTTTAAATGTGGCGAGTTTTTTTAATAGTTTTATTCCGGGTACAATAAGTTGCTTACAGCTTGCAGTGTAGACAGAGTCTGCTTAGATAGATATACAGGGTGACATTTAATTAGCTGACCATATTTTGGGGAATGATAGTACCCATCATATTCCTTTATGCTGCAGAAACATGGACGCTTCGGGAAAACGAGAAAAAGAGGATAGATGCTCTCGAGATGTGGTGCTGGAGGAAAATGCTTGGGATATCTTGGACAGAGTTCCGTACCAATGACTCCATTCTCCAAGAACTAGGAATTAAGCAGCGCCTGTCATCTATAGTCCAAGCTCGTATCCTCACCTTCTTTGGACACGTATCTCGACGCGGCCGTATGTCCATTGAGCGACTGGTAGTACAGGGCAGAGTAGAAGGCACCCGAATGCGTGGTAGATCACCAATGAGATGGACGGACCAGATCAAGGCAGCACTGGATGACCCCCTGTACCAATGCACCAAAAAAGCAGCCCTCAGGGAGGAATGGCGACGAATTGTAAGGCGGGTCACTCGACCGAAATGACGACCACGACCACTCTGCCAAGAGTGATACGACTGAGAAGAAGAAGAAGTACCCATCATTATGAACAACTTTCCCGAAGGAACATCGCAACGCAAACGAAAAAAAAATTTGGGTCTCCCATAGAAACTTGAAATCAGCTGATCGGGGCAATGTACTGGGGGACGAAAATATATTTTTTGTGACTATATGTTTTATAGGCAATTGTTCATAATGATGGGTACTATGATTCCCCAAAATATGGACAGCTAATTAAATGTCACCTTGTATAAACATGGCATAGGGCGGCAAATTTCAAAATTCTTATGCTTGTAACACGTGATGCCAGTCTAAGTTACAGGCAAAGAATTAAATCCGTCATTCTACGGTGTTAGGGTCAGTTGACCTACAGATGAATCCTAAAGAATGACGGATATCATACTTTGACGGTGACATACAAAACAGCAATGTCACGGTGACCAAAGATAATATAGACAGCAGTTTGGCCGCTATAAAAGACCACTCGTCCAAGTTACTTAGCCAAAACTGACTGACTGGTATAAAGTCTATGGTAAGTATATACTTACCATAGAGTTCCCCACTTGTAACAACAACAGTTTATATCCGAACAAAATACGGAAAAGAGTCACCCATCCAATTACCGTCTCTGCCAGATGATGTAACACACACATAAGTATCAGTTATTACGGACACTTCAATGTTTATGGGACGCCAATTTTCCGGATTCTGGCTTCAGGTTTGGGTAAATAAATTCGATTTGGAATCTAATTTCGGACTAACTTTGACGCCTGCATAACTTTCCCACTTGCAATAGAAATAAACTTACCGACGCAGATGTCTAATTACCTTAGAATCATGGTAAAACAAATTTGCGGTACCCTTACAGCTGGGCGTAGCGAGCGAAAACTGTTGGCCGAAACTTTCTGTCACGTTTTCCCAACTACTCAACGCCTTTATATTGGTTTCTTAGCAGAGTCGATAAAACAGAGTCGGTAATAGGTAGGTGGTCCGGTGTAAAAAGTTAATCCGGGTAATTACGGGACAGGGCTAGACAGCTATTAACTTTTTACGCCTGGAGTGACGTACGTACCTAATCTGATTCGCAAAAAATACCACCATGGCAAGTCTCGGTATAAGTAAAATAAAGTTCATTATGGAGTGTTTTAATGAAAGTATTTTCTATGGGTACTTAGATGTACTGTCTGTATTTACAACCGAATTCGAATATGCGTTCAAAGTGCTTCCAATCCAATTAAAAGTCTTGCCAGTGCCAAAAAAACCACTAGCCGCGCCGCCCCGGTGCTCGGCAGTCAAAATTATTGAGATTTTTGTAGATCACGATGGTTAGCACATAGTATAATTAAAGTTGCGCCAACTCAGTTTTACCGGGTTGCCCGTGTCCACCACAGCAGTCCACGTAGCTTGCGGTAATTTAAACTTACTTTTGTGTGGCAGTACGAGTAATAAACTCGCTTTGAGCTGGAAATAAGCGTTGGTGCCGTCGTCGGTAAACACAAGTTTGGTAGGAATTTAATCGGGCCTCAAGCCGCGCCGCACTGCGCTTATGCGGATAATCCATTCTTATTCCGATATTCCGTTATTACAGCGTAGGAACTGTTCTTATTGTGTGGGTAACAACATAGAATAACTACAGGAATGGGGAGGAAGTTGCTCACGTTCAAAGGAAAATAGGTTCCTAACTTTACTTCATTTCCGGCTAGTGCTAACTAGCAACAAATCATTTTCAAGCTTTTCCAAAAAGAGAACCCGACCAAATTGTAATAAAATAAGCTATGATAAAAGTACACTTGTGAGTTGTGGTTAGTTTTTTATTTGATCTTTAAAATACACTTGAAACTTGCAAAGTTAACCTCAAAAGAGGCGCGTAATCGTTGAGTTCCTGCGGTAGTAGATCGAAGTGTGGTGTGCTGTGATGAACGTAGCACTTCATACTTCGTAGTTATAACGTAGCACTTCATACTTCATACTTAGTTTAAGCGGGGCCTTATTTACTAGGGGCTAGGTACTTATTTAATGAGGTGCACATCGAATTTTAAACAACCCAATATTCAAGTAATTTAAGTCGAAACACATTTTTGTGAATATGGTATAGTAGTAGATAAATCCAAACCACGTTATGTATTAAAACCACATTCAAACGTTGAAATACTAGGTACCTTATTTCACAAGCATCGTTGCAAGTATTTTCAATGCAAGTGTTTGACGCTGACTTGTTTATGTTTATACAGTATTTTAAGAACAAGGGGCTTAAAAATCTTGCCTTCGCTAATTTACAGCAATATGCCTCAAGGAATATGGCTGACTTGCGAGTCTTGCGACCAAATGCACCGAGCTCTAACAAAGTGCAGCTTAAATGTCATACTGGCGATATTCTGGAACCATTATACATATCTACATTGATAGCATGATAAGTGTTCGTCAAACTTAGTAGTTGATTGTGCATCCGGGTCATACTGCTATGAATTATGAGTGAATAGACTCAACAGCGTAAATAACCTGCAGGTTAATACAGCCAGCGCCTGATGAATGTTGGATGACTATTAATCCTACTGAAACATATGTAGGTATGTATGGTATAAGCTGTTGGTTTGCTGTTGTTTGAAAATGTTTTGTTTCTCGACATTCGGAATAAATGTTAATAATAATGTGATTAATGAGCGTTGTACATTGAGGTCTATACTCACTAAAGAAACCGAAACAGACTCAAATGGCAGACTCAAAATAATATAGGAACATTCCCTTTTTCACATTTTAATTTCTAAAAACCAGGGTTTTGAAGGCACTGCTGTGGCCTCACTTTTGGGATGAAATCTTTTCAACGTCTGTCTGCCGTGACGAGTCTTTTGTGTATAACAGGCCAGTGTGTACTCTGTCGGGCATGTTTACAAGGAAAACAAGAGGGGAAAGTGATGGTAAAATGGCTGTATTGTGTACAGGACAGGCTTCCCAAAAACTCAACCACGCGGGGTGGTAATGAAGGAAATCTTAAACCATCACTATAACAATTCGACCAAATAAATATACTAAATGAATTTTGCACCTCCTATGGTTAGATTAATTATGGCCGATTTCTACAACAATCCCTATCTTTAGGGGACACCTTATTTCCTTTCAGGGGCCACCTACCGGTTTGCTTTGACCTAAGTTAAAGGGTCATCTAGGCTACTAGGGGACCACCTAAATTTAAAAGACGGCTTCCGAAACATTCGCTAGACAGCTAAGAGCTAATTTTACCAACGAAATACCTGGCTAGTAAAATATTTGACAATAATTAGGGGAAGTTATGCTTTTATCCCTCACAATAGATGTTTTCAGACGTCTTGGTGTCTGTCATGCACCCTATGGGGGATGTCTTACGGCCGATCCCAATAACCTATCTCTATCCGTGATCTGAGATTACGCGTTACATTTGACAGTTGCTCTATGGGATTTATGCCAAAATTGACACTAGCAATCTCAAATCTGCAGATTATGGATAGAAGATAGGTTATTGGGATCGGCCATTAGAGGTCAACAACTCACGTTGACTTCAAGCCCGCGTATCTCGAACACCTTCAGCGGCGGTACATCCCGGGGCGAGTACCGGCAGAACTCCCTGTCACCGCGGTACCACTTCACTGTGTACAGCACCTCCTGCTCCAGGTCGTAGTGGCACCGCATCTCGGCTCGCGTGCCGCGCTGCACCGCGTCTGGTGCGATGAGACGCACGTTCCGCAGGCATAGGGACCCTGGGGAAGATGGGGCTGTGAGATTATCATGATCATGATGACATCGTCTTTGTACACTATTTTATGTAAAGTAAAGGGCCATTGTTTTGGCATGTGAGGTCTCGTGTCGCTCTCGCTCTCTCTCCCGCCGCCGCCGAGAATCATACTCGGTCCGTCTGTCCGTCGTCCGTCCGTATATCACAGCAACTTTATTTATTCCGAACCTTTAGGACTACACACTTGAAACTTGGTATGCAAATGTATTCTGTGAACCGCTTTACGATTTTTATACTAAAATTGAAAAAAATAAAACTAAGGGGATACAATGCACCAAACCTATAATATAATGTGTGGGGTGTCTATAGATAGATCTTTAAAAATGACGTTGAGTTTCCGGAAACCATTTTTCCTCAAAATTAAATCGTTAAAGAGACAGATCCTTCCAAAGTGGAAAAAATTGTGTCCCTCTGCCCTCTAACTTTTAAAGTAAAAAAGTGAAAGATCAAAAAAATAAGTATGCTGAGTATCCTCAAAACACACTTTCAACGAAAGGTTTAAACAAAATAAAACAAGCAGTTTTTAAGATATAAAACATTTATTAAAAACTGCAAAGATAACTTTGTCATTCATGCAAACACAATGAAAAACAAAGTAATTATTTGCTGGTGAAGAATGATAGTGATATTTGGGCTAACTAGGTGTATCAGGTGTATTATGTATGATGCTACTACGTAACCCTTCATGGGCGAGTCCGACTCACACTTGGCCTATTTTTTATATCTCCGTGTGCATAATGTCTAGCTCTTTCCCGTTCCGCCGCTCAGATAAACTTTTTATTAATAAGGGCGTGTGGCCCATTCCAAAGGTTCCCGATAAGCTCTATTTATGTGTGACAGATTCATCTGTCATTTTACCATAGGTAGCGAGCAAAGTGATAGGTCCTGCGGGGTTATATACCATGAGGCAACGCCACTCACCTCGCGTCGCGTATACATGTTAAATTTGACATTAGATTGTGACAAAATGCGCGACTGAGGTGAGTGGGCGTGCCTCGTGGTAGCCCTGCAGTTATGATTTATCTGTTCAATAGGACTTATCAAGAACCTTTGAGCCAGGGCCTAAGTCAAGTTTCATCTTGGAATCTACAATTATATCTATCTAACAATGTCTCGATCGCCTGTGCAAGTGTGCAGTCGGTGGGTCGTGGAGAGTGAATGCGAAACTTTCGTCTTCTTGTTAGATCTTAGATCAAAGACGCCATTTCCTGCAGTATTGGCTGAGAACTTCAACGTTTTAGATCGAGCAAGAATCTGAAGGCTCTCTTTGAAGGAACACTTTGAAAGTTCAAAAATAATAAATAACCGACCAAGTGAGAGTCGGACTCGCGCACGAAGGGTTCCGTACCATTATCTATAAAAAACCGCAAGAAAATACATGTTGTATGGGAGCCCCCCTAAATATTAATTTAATTTTAATTTAATTATTTATTTTTTAAGTAAATAATATACTCAATATATTGTGAACATTTTAAGCGTCTACCTTCTGTTCAGGCCGCTGTAGCCTGAGATTGTATGTTGTTATAGGAGTTGAAGAATAAGAGAACTGTGGTTCACTTAAATGTTTATTGTCAACTGAAATAACTAATATTGTGTATTAGCTTATAATAATTACATAATGCTTAGTATGCACAATATATGTGTGTCAATGTGTGAGCACTGGCTCGTACATCCTGCCACCTCAAAAAAGGATAACAACCCACAAAATTATCTATGTAAAAATTCAAGGGCCTGTTCCCCTAGTCACCCGTCTGCTGTGTCCCTGATCCTCGATCTCTTGATAGGTCTGGTCGTTGGTGTTGTCTCCTTTACTGGGCGCAGGTGATGGAGTCTTTACTTGGTACCTTTGTCGTAGTTTTCGTAGGCACCATACTCCTGTTATGATTGCAACGATGATAACGATGCTGTACCCTAATGTGTAATGATGAATATCGTGGACCGATATATCATTGTTGGATATGCTCTCCTGTTGCTCCTTCACAGTATTAATCCTTTGTTTCAGCTCCTTTAAAATCTCCGAATGGTTTTCGGGTTCCGTGAGACGCGACGCTGCATTCTTGATAAGATGATTTACATAGGAAATTGGTGGCACAGTCAATACCCCTTCATTGACTTGTATTTCGCTATCAGGTATTCATCAGGTAGCTGTCCCGAAATGATGTTGAGTTGTTGCTGAAACTGATCTGGCCGTATAATTTGCGTATCTACTCGCCCATTGCGGATATCTGTTGCTGTGTCCAGTAGTGTTTGCTGTATCCCCTTCAAGTTGGATATGATAATGCTTAGTATGCACAATATATGTGTGTCAATGTGTGAGCACTGGCTCGTACACCTGCTACCATCATCAATATCGAGCAAAAATGAGCAAAAAAATTACGTTTGTTGTATGGGAGCCCCCCTTAATATTAAATTTCTTTTATTTTTTAGTATTTTTTGTTATAGCGGCAACAGAAATACAAAATTTCAACTGTCTAGCTACCACGGTTCATGAGATACAGCCTGGTGACAGACAGACAGACGGACAGCGAAGTCACAGTAATAGGGTCCCGTTTGGTACCCTTCGGGTACGGAACCCTATAAAGGCTATTTTCTTTCCACGAGCTCCGTGGTCCAGTTTCACGCTTGCTTCACAGGAGCTGAGGAAGAGCTGTTCTTACACAGGAGATGCAGGTTCGAATCCCGGTGCTGAACGTGTATCAATAAGATAAATAATTTATCAGGACGTTCTTATGGTGCAGGGCAACATCGTGGGGAAACCTTCTCCATAGCATCAGCTAAGGCTAGCTCACGGTCTTACAAAATGGAGTGCTGAATGACTGGCCAAAAGTTGGTTCAACTGGCACCTCTGTCTTT
This sequence comes from Argyresthia albistria, assembly GCA_963457715.1. Lineage (NCBI taxonomy): Eukaryota > Metazoa > Arthropoda > Insecta > Lepidoptera > Argyresthiidae > Argyresthia > Argyresthia albistria. Next base: position 2,328,308 of record OY735267.1, on the reverse strand, counting down.
TATGATTCTGTAGCAGGTTCTATGAGACAGAGGGAGCACTTATCCAGTGGAGAGCGCATAGATACATTTTCCTTTGAAACACAACTTGCCAACTCGCCGAGATGTTTACCAACACAACACAAATTCGCAACACCCAAATTCACAGCACACTATAACCTCAAAATCAAAACGTCAATTTCAATCAGCTGTTCGTAAAGTCGGTCATTTTGTCTCTATTAGAGGTTTATTTTAGGGTCCGACCTACTATAACTTATGAAGATTTTATTGAAGGTTTATAGAACGTTTTAGTGCTATTGATCGTTTATGAATAATGTTTTTCATAATCAACCCTATAACAAGCCAATAAACCTCTCATAAATTTTTATGAATAAGACTGTTTGAATACAACTAATGTTTGGCGAGTCGCATTCCCCGCAGCAGGCGCAGTCAATTGTATATATAGTCTGTTATGAGATAATTGCCTGATTCTGCTGTCCTCAGATTATAAATTTTGTATTTCTTTGAAATTTTATTTTAAAAGAACTCCGTGGTCTTGTGAGTTTCACACTTGCTTCTCACGCAGGAGATGCAGGTACCCAACGAGGACGGGCACAGGCCGTAACTTCGAAGGTTAAGCCATACTCTACCACACTGGCTCAGTGCGGGTTGATGCAGGGGTGGCTAGTAGCTAACCCGTCTGTCAAAAAAGTAAATACGTTATTTTGTTCCTGAGCTGAAAAATCAGCGGATCTGGGTTACGTGGGTCACATTTTATTATGGTATCAAGGCAACCCCTTTCATAATATCTCACTGGCATGCCTAAAAATACCAAATCATAATGATTCACGCACTTCGTTATATCACGCAAACATAATTTCTGATACTTAAAATCTAATCTAAAGCCAACATTTTATGACACCATAACCGCGTGGGCGCGGGCGGGGCAACGCCATCTAGGTTGCTAAATAAATATTTCCTCAAATCCCTTTAGTGATGAACTGATGATGAAACACATCATGAGCAAACCTTCATAATCAGCTGTGGCATTCATCCGAGGCTGCGGCAATGGTCTAGTTCCCTCAATTAAAATAGAGAATCGAATTACTGGCTAAAGTGTCATAATGTGCTTCTGCCGCGCCGTATGGGAATAGGCGTGACTTTTTGAATCGTGACGTTTCGTTTAGTTTCGCCGCTTCCCTTCTGCTACGCCGTATGGGAATAGGCGTGACTTTTTGAATCGTGACGTTTCGTTTAGTTTCGCCGCTTCCCTTCTGCCACGCCGTACGTATGGGAATACGCGTGACTGCGTGACGGTATGTTTTCGTTTAGTTTCGCCGCTTTCCTTATGCCACTTCGTATGGGAATACGCGTGACTGCGTGACGGTATGTTTTCGTTTAGTTTCGCCGCTTTCCTTATGCCACTTCGTATGGGAATACGCGTGACTGCGTGACGGTATGTTTTCGTTTAGTTTCGCCGCTTTCCTTATGCCACTTCGTGTGGGAATACGCGTGACTCTGCCACACCGTATGGGAATACGCGTGACTGCATGACGTTATGTTTTCGTTTAGTTTCGCCGCTTCCCTTATGCCACTTCGTATGGGAATACGCGTGACTGCGTGACGCTGTGTTTTCGTTTAGTTTCGTCGCTTCCCTTCTGCCACACCGTATGGGAATACGCTAGACTGCGTGAACGGTATGTTTTCGTTTGGTTTCGTCGCTTCCCTTCTGCCACGCCGTATGGGAATACGCGTGACTGCGTGACGCTGTGTTTTCGTTTAGTTTCGTCGCTTCCCTTCTGCCACACCGTATGGGAATACGCTAGACTGCGTGAACGGTATGTTTTCGTTTAGTTTCGTCGCTTCCCTTCTGCCACACCGTATGGGAATACGCGTGACTGCGTGACGTTATGTTTTCGTTTAGTTTCGTCGCTTCCCTTCTGCCACAACGTATGGGAATACGCGTGACTGCGTGACGCTGTGTTTTTGTTTAGTTTCGTCGCTTCCCTTCTGCCACACCGTATGGGAATACGCGTGACTGCGTGACGGTATGTTTTCGTTTAGTTTCGTCGCTTCCCTTCTGCCACACCGTATGGGAATACGCGTGACTGCGTGACGTTATGTTTTCGTTTAGTTTCGTCGCTTCCCTTCTGCCACAACGTATGGGAATACGCGTGACTGCGTGACGCTGTGTTTTTGTTTAGTTTCGTCGCTTCCCTTCTGCCACACCGTATGGGAATACGCGTGACTGCGTGACGTTATGTTTTCGTTTAGTTTCGTCGCTTTCCTTCTGCCACACCGTATGGGAATACGCGTGACTGCGTGACGCTGTGTTTTCGTTTAGTTTCGTCGCTTCCCTTCTGCCACACCGTATGGGAATACGCGTGACTGCGTGACGCTATGTTTTCGTTTGGTTTCGTCGCTTCCCTTCTGCCACACCGTATGGGAATACGCGTGACTGCGTGACGGTATGTTTTCGTTTGGTTTCGTCGCTTCCCTTCTGCCACACCGTATGGGAATACGCGTGACTGCGTGACGCTATGTTTTCGTTTGGTTTCGTCGCTTCCCTTCTGCCACGCCGTATGGGAATACGCGTGACTGCGTGACGGTATGTTTTCGTTTAGGTTCGTCGCTTCCATAATAAAACTTTTCCCCCCGCTTCCGACAACTGCGGAAATTTGAATTATAAGTATGTCAGCCTATTTCCCCTTGAAACTTTAAAATAAATTATAACCATGGGAAATTCCGTCATTATAATGAAATATGAATTAGATTAGTTTTCGTTTTATCACATAAACCTTGGGATTATGTCCTTGATAGATATTAATGGAAACCTCAATATCGTATCAACCTAGTAAGTGTCCCCTGATGTTAAGTGAGATAATTATTACATAATGTTATCTTCAGTCGACCCGACCTTTGGTTTACTTAGAATTTAATCACACAAATTAGCAGCAAAGATAAACGGTAAATACACTATTATTTGGTAGACTCCCCTCCGACGCTGTCAGCGCCTTGTAATGAAACCACATGCCATACACAGAGTCTGCCCCTCCTTCCCCCCTCTTGTCGTGGGCGAATGTAATTAATAACTCTCATGCTTCGCACACATACCGTGTGTTGCGTCTGCGGTGGAGCAATAATCAGTTGCTTCTTCAGACATATGTGACATCGTAGTCATTTAAGCTTAATCCTTACTGGGTACCACTTGATACTTAGAAAATAAGAGATCTTGGGTCAAATCAGTAATGTACCTGCATAAAATATTCATTAAAAATAAACATTACATAAACATTTACATACAGGCACATACGTTGTTTCTGGCCCCACACTAGGATAACCTGTGTCGTGGGAACCAGAAACAGCGACATCACAGAAATTTAAACATCGAAGACATCAGGACATTATCTCATTGGTACTGTTCATGTACATCATGCATCGGGATTCGAACCTGCATCACCTGCGTGAAACTATTACGGAGCTCTTTCTTTAGTATTGATTTTATTTTCGCACTTAATTACTTTGCACAGTCGTTTTGTGTTGCCACGGGTATCTATTTATTCTAAGTCTACCCGGGTCACAGCTGGTGGCCGGATTTCCGGCCCGGTACCTACTTTCCTACGACTTCGGGGACAGGCACAGGAAATTAGCTTGAATTAACTGTTGACAGTGTTACGACAATTCGAATATACAATAATGGTATAATAATACCACCCTACCCAACTACTATCTCGTCCAATGTCCGCAAAATACCTACTACATGTTTTGTTTTGTTTTTTTCATGGGTTTTGACTTTATCTAAATCGCGGGCCGTGGACTTTGGACGATCAGTGTTGTGCACCCGATGTGAATTGGGGAAAGAGAGGGGGTACCATGATTTGCACCCTGAAGTAGGATTAATGGTTCTTTCAGTTTAGACTCTACTTGGAATCACCCTGGTACCACGATAGATGATTTCATGGAAAGAAATGGAATATTAACGAGTTAACAAACTAATAAATTCTCTATTACCTATTATACCTTCATTCATGTCAAATTTAAATAAATAGAGCAGCCCTCGCGAACCAAGAGCAAAACTAGTATAATTAGGTTTCTAATTAAAAAAAATAAGTATGATGTCATCCATGTAAATTAAATTAGATACTTTTGCAGACAGATAGGGAGTTTTCAGAATTTTCCCTTTACTTGTGCTATAAGACCTTGCTTTGTGCCAAATATAATGATTGTAGCTAGGCCTACGGGAAATACCCTATAGGTTTTGGGTCTATTGCGATGACTATGAAAATCCATCAATTTTACAGCATAAACGGTCGTAGCGTTCGATTGCGTTGACCTGGAAGATGGTTTTTTTCACAGTTCTATGCGACTACAGACTTGAGCAATTTCAGCTTGATACGTCTACGCGTTTTTTATATAAAGTTCGTGACACACGGACAGACGGACGGACAGACAACAAAGTGATCCTATAAGGGTCCTTTTTGGGGTTCCGATCCTTAAAAGGAAAAAAAGGAACCCTTATAGGATTACTTTGTTGTCCGTCTGTCTGTCCGTCTGTCACGACCCCTTTTCTCAGGAACGCGTGAAGGTATCTTGTTGAAATTAATACCGATTAATCAAATCTATGGTCCCTTGAAGCTGTAAAAAAATTAAACTTCTAGGTCCACGCAATCAAAAGATACCGCGTTATTATGTCATAATTTTGCTGATTTGTATGAACACGCGTGGGACTCGCAAGGGAATCAAAACCTATAGGGTACTTCCGGTTGGCCTAGGGTCATGAAGCAAAGGTTCCTTTTGTAGCCAGCAACATATCGCCTGACCGTTTATGGTCGATCGTGGGAGGACTGCAAAAAGTCCACTCCGCTGACGAAGAGGCTATCAAATGGCTGCTCAAACTGTCACCTTTATGAGTTGTGACGTTGACGACAGCCGCACCAGACCGCAGCTCAGTCGTGTCGCAAGTATGCGAGTTGCCATACAATACTATCTTGTTCAAGTTTAGACCACAGTGGCGACAGCGGAGCGGACCAACCCGACGTGAGATATTGACACTCTGCGACAGTTTGTCGCGCAGGGTCATGTCGCTGCGCTCCGCTGTCGCGTAGTGCTGTTTGCTCTATGATTGCCTTTAAATAATATTTTGTCGTACGCTGTCGTGTCGCGTCGCACCGTTCCACTGTCGCTAGTGCGGTCTTAGCTTTATCTTGTCTCTGCCGTCTTCGGTGGTGCGACTTCATGCTAGCGACAGACGACACGCCGTCTGCTACTGTCGTGTTCGGCCGGCTAGGAACTTGCTTGACCACTGTAGTATCAACCAAGATGGTACTTTGGACTAGCGTGGTATTTTGAAGAACCCCTCACCCCACTAAAACGGTTACGTTCTCTTATACTTTCATTAAGAAATTTAGCTTCGTTTAATATTCACAATGATATATATTTCGTACTTATTTATGAAATAGGTACATATACGCAAATATCAAACACGAAGAGGAACCGCAATTAAAAATGTACAAGAAAACAATATTTCGCTTACCTTGTATCAATAATAACAACGACCACCAGCGTAAACTTGTGAATTCCATCGTAGCACTACTCAAATTCAGAACAATAAACATTACACTGACCCACGCACAATTTGCTACTAGTTTTGATCACTAATCAGTAATCATACTGTCTGCGATATTTTTTCGCTTTGCGCACAAGTGCACTTTCAAAATTTTCAGCAGACATTTTCACTGAGACACAAGGGATAGTATCCGTATGGGTACCTAACCTATTGGGTAGTCGTAACGTAAATCTTTCGTCACGCGGCGCGGCGGCGTAGCGAGCTATCTCCGTAGCAGCTACGCGCGGACTGGCGTAGCGCCGTAGCACCGGAGGGGAGCAGCGAACTGTAAACTTAATGAACAACGAATAATAATTCTTGTCTGAAGATACGAACTACTTTATGACTAAAGCTCGTTATATTGAACGAGGAGGTTTCAATATTCAATGTAAAGCTACGGCTAAGAAGCAAAATGCTTCAATCTCGGGATCATTGTTTCATATCATAACCTATGACAACAACAACCGAGCCAAGCGGGAATAACAACTTTTCGCTTTCAAATTGGCAGTTTAGTTTGGTAATTAACGTAAATAAATTTGTTATTACGCTGTAAAATATACATATGTGAAATTGTTTGACATACACTGACTATAATTTCAGATTCTGGGGCATCAGCCTTCCAGCGGGATTAAAATTGTTCACATGAAAACACGAAGAATTTTTCATTTCACATCTCCCGTTTTATAATTTATCTGTTTTTTTTACCTTTACAATAAAGTCAATTCATCACCCACTTGTCAGAGCGTGGGGTATGAACGCGGATCATCCCCCCCCCCCGGGGATTCCAACCCTGTCCGTTCTTAGATCTTGTCAATCCTTCTAGCCTAGCAAGACAAATAGCGGTCCACACAAATGTGGCATCAGTATGCTCATGGGTATATTGAGGTTGCTAACCCGCAAATTGTCCACGAGCGACTGGTGGTACAGGGCAGAGTAGAGGGCACCCGAATGCGTGGTAGATCACCAATGAGATGGACGGACCAAATCAAGGCAGCTCTGGATGACCCCCTCTACCAATGCACCAAAAAAGCAGCCCGGGTGAGGCGGGTCACCCGACCGAAATGACGACCACGACCACTCTGCCAAGAGTGATATGACTGAAAAGAAGAACCCCCAAATTAGCCATATTCGCTGAATGTTTCAATTTTTTACTCGTAATTAATGGCGGTTTAACAACTTAGTTTAATATCTATGTCACGTAATTTATAGAATTCACCACTAGTAAAGTAGAGGAAATTGGAAACCATAACTTTTGATTAGGTAATTTGAGTAAGTGAGAGCTGGTCTTTTATGTAGGTAGGTAAATATATTAGAAGGTTTAAATACAATTAGTTCTATATTTATTTTTAATCGACTACAGCGAAGCCAAAGGAGAGATATGACCTTTCATTCAATTCATGAAAATACACATTTGAATTCAAATTAACTTATTTGGAATCATGACGTCAAATATGGTAGTTTAGTGGCCATGTCATGAGTCATGAGTGCTTTTAAGTAGAATAATTATTGAGCTAATTAATACTGCTGATTGACCGAAATTGGAGCGCAATATAATTAATTACTCATCTATGGTAAAATCACGATTACTTACCTTGATACTGAAAGGAAATACTCCTAATACGCCTCTTATTGTAATAACTCCAACACTGCTTACATTGTAGTTTAACATGCTGATGGTTGAAGTTAACTCGCCTACGTTTAATACATTGTACCTACCTACGCAAGTTTGTTCACATTCGAACCCTCATATCAATATCAAAGACAGAACTCGGTCATACCCTATTAATTTATATCTACCTGTTCCTTCAATGGTTCCTGGAGACAAAGACGCTATGAAAGGGAAAGTCCGCTTCATTTGGTAAAGTACACAACTCATGGAATGGCAATTTTACGGTAGCTAGGTTACGGTAGCTAGGTTACGTCAACAAAGTGTACCGAATTTGATCTGCTACAAACCTGACAACATCTTCATATGAGAGCAAACTAAACCGCATAGTAGGTACAACAGTGTCAAAATAGACCTGCGCGTACAATTCAACCGTATAACATTTTATTATAGGGTTGTATTGTTCGCGTGGGTCTTACCCCGCTCAACGAAATAATAATACCTTTCGTCCACCCGTGGTTTGCTGGATGAAAACATTTGCTATACATAGATAATTTTGCCTTTGTGTAAGGGCTTAGCTATCTTTCATCAGTTGTCAGTTTGTCTGTTTTGTGTAGTACAATAAAGAAATTACGAATTCATTTATTTCCTTTATATTCCGTCGTGCGTGGTCGATCCGGTCGGACGGACAAAAGACTGAGATGAGAGGCCGTGTTGCTCTCTTACTGAAACTGACTGAAAAGGAAACAGAGAGCTTTCAGAGTTGGCAGAGGGGAAGACGTCACACTTCACAGACATAATACAGATCTGCTTACTTAACTGTGAAATGACAGGCGCTAGTTGTTTTCTAGTGTTGCCATATTTGGGAATTGCGTCCGAGCATAGGATGGCATTTCAAAGATGGCGGTAAAAGTTCTGAATTCTGACATTTTACAGATAACTTAATATGTAAGTTTTTTAACTTATTGAAACTTTTACATGGTCGTGCGTGAGCCATCGAGCCGACAGCAACGTCACGCTGAAAGTCATAAAACTATAACAAATTAATAGGCTTTCAAATGCTTTCAAATCACTTTAGTAACGGTTAATTGCCCGTGAAGAATTTGCGACTACAGTGCATAAAAAGCAAACCTTTATTTTCAGAGTGACCAGTGCGGTACTACATCTATTCTGTGATATCGCTGAAAGTTTAATGAACTGGATAAAAAGAAACCCTCCCTATATTGTTTACGTAAAGAACTCTTGTTGTTACAAAGAATATTTGAGCAGGTAGCGTCTGTCCGGGATTAATTTTGTTTCTAAATTGTTTAATTGCCGAAAGTATTTATTTCCCTTTGTGAAATCCTGTGTTGCGACGATTGCTTTGATATCATACAACAATGAACCTACCAAGTTACTCGTATCTATGAAATGTCAGAAATTAGAACTACGACCGCCATCTTTGAAATGCCATTCTATGCTCGGAAGTTATTTCCAAATGTGGCAGTACCATAAAGCCACTAGCGACACCCGTCATTTCACAGTTAAGTTGGCAGGCTGTACTCCCGAAGTTCCAGGCAGATGTCATTGAACTCTTTTTCTCTCTTCTCTCTCATTACGTTTTACGGCTCTGGCAAACTATTACTGCTATGCAAAACAACTTCCTTTCAAAGTCATCATATTCTATCTCCTAGGGGGTAAGAGTCTACTTTCTTACTTTGTTGCCAATATTTAAGCCTAAAGGGACTAATAGTGTCAGGGCCGTAAAACTCAATTTATAAACGCCAACAACAACATCACACCTGCAAGCAAAGACGGACCGGCCTTAGCACAATACATTATTTTACATTACAGTACATTTTTTATATGCACCCACTGTAGCGCAAGGACAAAAGAGTCCTTGGAACAATATTGACATTAAAATTATTAAAAAAAATGACATTAAAATTATTTTGACAGTGGGTGCCAAGACGTCAATGAATGTCTAATTTTTGAGGTTGGTACCCACTGTCAAACTAATTTTAATGTCAATATTTTTCCCTGTTCGGTCAGGAGAATGACAATGGCTCGACTTAGGGGGTTAACTAGGTATCGACACGTGAAGATGCGCAATTTTGCTTAAAATTGCTAATTTTCGCACTTTACCTAATTAATCTGTACATTAGCGGATGGTACACCGTTAAGTGCGAAAGACGGTGAGCAAAACACTTTCGTCTCGTTTTCTTTGCATACGCTTCGCTCCGGTCTTGTTTCTTCTAAGTTCCAACCCAACCTAACCCAATTGAAACTTAGCCACAATAACCTACTCTACGCCAGAGGTTTTTCAGTAGAAATATTGACCCAAGAAGTTTGTTTCTTGATGGATTTGTTGCTTTTATCAAACACAGTAGTAAAATGTTAATAATAATCGAGAATCATCACATAAAATATTTAATTCCGACGTTTCATTCACGTGAGCGTCTTTAATTAACGTATGCTTGGTCGTTATTGTGCACATCTAATATATATTTGTGTTGAGTGACTGACTGGCTGATGATCAACGCAGAGCCCAAACCGTTAGGCCTAGAGGCATGAAACTTTTGCACAATGGTTGCTTTCATAACATAACTGAGCACTAAGAACGGATTTTCGAAAATTCGGACCAAAAGGGGGTCAAAAACGTAATTTAATTACACAAGGATAAATCCATTAATTTTGTATGGCTGGGAAAGTCTATTGTGAATTAAGAAACTGTGTTGAGGAAAGTTGAGAAAATTCTGTGTTTCTTAGATTAACAAACTTACAAGTACAAAGGAATATTTCGCATTTTTATCAGATTTTTATATCCTGCGGTCCTGCCTGCCTGCCTGCCAATCAAGATCACCCGTAGATTAGTAATTGTAAAACTAAAACATGGCCACAAATTCTATTTAACAAAATGGCGGCTTTGACGATCAGCTGTTCATGTTAATAAAAAAAATGTTTCGTCACACAACACAAACTTGACAGTTGACACACACCAATGAGGTTTTGATACTGATTACTGATTGCTATGCTAAGTATCTAAACCTCATTGGTGTGTCTCAATGCCTGATGTACCTTTCGATCGCGTGAAATCTCTTGTGGTTCAGCGGTTACTACTATTCAACACCCAGTTCTAAATAATATACATTTTGCATGACATGGAAGGTTAGTTGTTTACAGCAGAAACAATAACTTAAGTATTGTGTTGTTTCCATGCCATATTTTCTCCATATCTTATGATTATGAATAAGTTTTTTTGACAAAGAGGTTTAGCCGGGTAAAGCCCGAAGACAAATTGGAGTAGATTGAAATTTCGGACTTCACCCAAGAAGCTTGGGTTACTAGGTTTACCCAGCCTCCAAGCTTTACCCGTAACATATACAAAGGCATACTTCAAAGCGCGACACTACAAAATTCTCATGCTAATGGCTGATGCCTTTAAATTGATGTGAGAAATATCAACAAAATCCTGAATAATCTAAATGATTGATTCATACCTTTTGTAATTTTGTACTGATACTTTAAGTATATATAAATAAAACAAATTTATGTAGTTACACTTAATTTATTTTATCTGGTCTAACCTGTCAACCCGACCTGGGTAATGCAGAAGCAATAATGTAACAAAGGCCCCACTCTCGTGGGCCAGGTGCAGGCACAGCATACCCCTGGTTGAAGAAGAACCCTCCCTGAGTACTCCTCCGGGGCTGGCTTTTTGAGTGTCAAGGATATGCTTCACAAATTTGGAGACAATAGACTGGGAAATACAGTGATTTTGGCCTTATCCCACAATCCTCTGATAGGACCCTGTAGCATAAAATGCTGAAGCAACCTGAAGCAATCAGCACCTAAAACAAACAATTCAGGATTAGTCTTCTCTACTTTCTCAATTGTTTAACATTTACTTACATAGGTACATCTGGCCCCACAATAGGTTGCAGGCAGGTAGGCACACCCTGTGTTGTGAGAATCAGAAACAACGACATCACAAATATGTAAACCTCCAAGACTTGGGGATATTTTGGTTTTTGTTAATCCCCAGACGGGGCTCGAACCCGGGTGATATCGCATGGTAGGCAGAGCATAGTAATTGCAGGGTAATTGTACGCAACAGGGAAAAGTTGATGTGATACTTTTCTGGTACTTTGCATAGTATTACTAACATCCGTTTCCACATACAAAGCATCTGATCGCAATGTTGGTGGCAAATGAGGGCTCAACTCGGTCATAAACCCACGATAAAGCTTGATGAAGTGCCTTTCACCTGCTTGAAGGCATCACAAGGATCACTCTGCAGTCTTTTACTCCGATTCTCTCTTTTAGACTGGGTTCGCGCAATAGCAACATCACACTCGTGGGCTGTTTCCAAAATCTCCAGATTCATCATTTTCACCGGTTATCACGTCTTTTCCTACGGTTTTGCTGCGTATTAGTAGAAAAACAATCGTAAAAAAAACACCTCTTTTCTTTGTTTGATAGTTTGACAGACAGCGTTACGTTACGTTACGTTAGGAATGTGTGCCGATCCGTTCCGATTTTCGGACCCAAGACCATAATTATGTCCTTTCGAGTTTCGGATCGGATCGAACCGATCCACTAGCGGATCGATCCAAAATTATGAGAAATCGGATAGTGATCGAATCACATGCTTACTTATATTAATTCCTGATTTCATAAAAATATTAAGATCGTGTGATCATCACTTGGAGTTGTTTTCAAACTCTGCTCGGGCTTTACCAAATACGCACGTTATGGTCTTTCTAAATAAAAATCGTGTGAGTGGAGTTTGAGGGAGACTCGATGAAGCAGAGTGAGTACACTGCCATTGTGTTCTGTGTTGTTTGTAACGTTACGCCCATGCAGAATTTAAAGTCACAAAATATTCAATGTATGGCGTCTGTGTAGGTTTCAATCGGTTTTTGTGGTACAAGTTTACACACAATTTGACTAGATACTTATCAGTTAATTTTTAGTCGTTTTTTCACACTTTACGTAAACATTTCTTTGATTCGATTTTTGGTCGATTTTTAGGAAATCGGATCAGAGTCGTGCGATCCGTACCGCGTATGGGATCGAGGAGATGAGTTACGTACGATCCGATACGATCTGCGAAATCTGAACGTAGCTGTCGGATCGCACCCCTCTACGGTACGTTACGTTAATTCTCAGCGTTAATTAGTAATCTGTGGTTACGTTCCATTACCAATCGAAAAAAAATATGGCGATACGTAGGGACACAGTATCGAAACAAAAGTATCGATATTGTACTCATATGATGTATCGAAAAAAAAGTATCGATGCGGTATCGGTATCTGTATCAAAAGTATCGATTCTTCAAGGTATCGATTATGTTTGCATAGAAAATAATAATAGTTGAATGTGCTGGAAATTGGCAAACTTTTACGTAAGTTTTCATACGTTACTAAAAGCTCTAATATTCTGTACGTATATTAATTATTTAGTTAATTCCTTTGTTAAAACCTAAATTGTTGCTCTTACTGTACATTTTTTGAAATAAAAATATATTTGATTTGATTTGATTGATTTGTAACAACATAAGTATCAAATATTATGAAATAAAACAAGCATTATAATAAATCAATCACGCACATTTTTACTGTATGATAAAAATGTTCGTGATGCACCGTGGCAAGAAATGCGTGGTTTGATGGACAAAGCAAATAAGTCGTAGAAAACACGCAGTAATCTGTAAATGTTGACATCAATTGGTGTCATTAGTGTCTACATTTGCAAATTACTGTGTGTTTTGAACCATACACTAGATTCGATTCGATGCTCACTATAAAGTACTCATATCAATAAAGAATCGAAAAAAAGGATCGATGCCAAACCCCTCTGCCAAACTCTGCAATAAACCCCTGCCCCTGTGCAAAAAATCATTCTTTAGTGAATGTCAGTTTATTGTACTTTTTAGGGTACCATACCCGAAGGGTGCCAAACGGGACCCTATTACTAAGACTTCGCTGTCCGTCCGTCCGTCTGTCCGTGTGTCACTGGGTCCTAGAGCACGAACCGTAATAGCTAGAAAGCTGAAATTTTCACAGAATGTGTATATCTGTTGCCGCACCAACTACAAATACTAAAATACGAGATATATAACAAATTAAAGGGGGTCCCCATACAAGAGACGTGTTTTGATACACCCGCATTTCAATATGATGGTATATTTCGCGTCAACCCACATGGTTGTGGTAGCGCAGCCGGTATGATGTAGGCTCTCAATCCGTAGGTCGTGAGTTCAAATCATCGTGAGGGCATAAATTTTTAAATTTTATTTTTGTAATTTTTTTTGTTGTTTTGCGTGCTTTTGTTTTTTTGTACGATGGTACGGATGGACGGTACCCTTCGTGTGCGATTCCGACCCGCACTTGACGGATTTTTTAAGTACTTATGTGAAAATGGGATTTGAAGATCGGCTGTAAGTACACACGACTACTACTGCTAAAAACGGATGCAATCTTAGGAAATAAATTCTGTACCTTCCGATATCCTTATTATTAAAGGTCGGCTTAGCATTGATTAAATAATTGAAACAAAAAGTAAACTTTAGAAAAAACCGACTTCCACAAACCCTATTTGATTAGATTGAGTTTAATACTAACTGTAACCCCTTATCCCCCCCTCCCTTGGGGAATTAATTTTGTCAAATGCTATATCAGTGCTACCCCACGCGACTAAGGAACCCCTGTACAAAGTTTCATGGCTCTAGGTCCACCGGTTTAGGCTATGCGTTGCCTGCCCGTCAGCCACGCATTGTATTTGTACCTAGTATTGAGCAGATCTGGTGGCCATATGTGGTCTTCATCAGCAGTTCCGCATCACAATATTATGCTATGTGCATTTGCACGAGTTATTATGAAAAACACAAAAATCACTATAGGTCTGCCTATAATATTTGAAGAGTTCTCTCGATTTCTCCAGGATCCCATCATCAGATCCTGACCTGGTGTCAATGGGACCACCCTTGAGGTATTACCTATACGCCGAAAAAAGATTTGTTCAAATCGGTTCATAATTGGCGGAGCAATCGCGTAACAAACATAGAAAAAAAAAAAAAAAAACATACGGGTCGAATTGAGAACCTCCTCCTTTTTTTGAAGTCGGTTGAAAATACCCTGTTGTATAAAAACGTGCATCCACGCGAGCGAAGTCCGCGGGTAAAAGCTAGTTACCTATATAGTTATTGTGCAGATTACCAAGACTGGCAGTACCATAGAACGACTTGCACGCTACCGTCACGCCACCCTTCAGGTGCATTCTAATCCTGGACGCAGTCTAGTCATTCCAAACTGACAGGTGTCAGGATCGCATTTTTCAGCAGCCAAACTTATCTGAAACGCATTGCCATACCTATCGGTCTTGTAATGTTATGTATGTCAGTGTAACTATCTCAACAGTTATTACAATCGAAGCCCTGCCGTGCTCCACTTCCGAAGAGCAACTGTATTTTCCATACAAATGTGTTTCTTCGGGTGGGCGTCTCGATTTTCCAAGTCGACGAATTCTTGGTATTGCTCCCTAGAGTAGGACATAGTAGGAAGATTCTTTAACATCTGTACAACCTTCGAGTCTATCTGAGGAAATTGAAGAATAAATTGAAGAGCTCGCATAGAATAAAAACCCGGGCAAGGTGCGAGTATGACTGCTGCTCAGAGGATTCCGTACGTAATAACTTGTAACGTATTATAACTTCTCCGTTTAGTAGAAAGTATTATTTTATAATAAATGGGTCTGAGTAGGACTCGAGCGACAAGGACGATCACACTTGTAGATTGTTACCTCGTAACTGGTGTCATTGTCATTAGATTTGTACATAAAAAAGTATGATGTCATCCATGAAAACCAAATTACATATTTTTATAGAGATCGGTACAAATGTTTACAGTTTTCAGATATCTTTGTTTACTTATAAAACCTTGCTTTGTGACTTTCATGATTCTAGGCCAACGAGAAGTACCCTATACTTGATTGCTTTAACCTAGAAGGTTGATTTTTTCACATTTCTAAGGGATTATAGATTTGAGTTATTGATATAGTTTAGTATAGATTCAGTTTGATACCTCCACGCTGTCTCGATTAAAAAGGCCTTCACAGACGGACAGACAGACAGACAGACGGACAATGAAGTGATCCTTTAAGGGTTCCTTTTTTCCTTTTAAGGACTTCCTTAACCCTTATAAGTCCGGCCAAGTTTTTGGAGTATTGTCCCTTAACAGAGTAACTTCGTATCATGGAACACAGCAATGTTAGTTGGAAATGTAACTAACAATGAAAGGAAACTAGGCAGTTACGAGAGCGATTCTCCTTAACACTTTTATAACAAAAAAAAAACACTTTCAAGTATTTTTGTAATATTTTACTACTTATACCTTGCTTCGTGTGTTCCCAAAATGTTTTGATTTACTTCTGAGTGGTGTAAAATGTGTCGAAAATGAGGAAGAAGCTACATACATATTCACAGCATCAGGGGACCATTGACATAAGTAAGTAATGTGTTATTTCAAATTAATTTCTACTTGGAAAGTATCTGTATTCATTCACGTGAAAATGCTCTTACGATACTAGATGGACCAATAGATAGCAATACATCAAGATATACAAAAAGGACTAGATATACAAAAAGGAGAAGATATTAAAATACAGAACCCTAAACAACAATGATCGAATGCACGCAGCATTTTTATTGGTTTCCGTCTACTTGCATATTTTCTTAATATTTCAGTTCTCCATTTCATAGAAAATATTTGGTGAAACGCAGCTTGGTATTGGGTGGAATTAGGGAAATCCTGCAATTATTTTTAGGGTTCCGATCCTTTAAAGGAAAAATAGGAACCCTTATCCTTATAGTTATAGGATCACTTATTGTCCGTCTGCCTGTCTGTCTGTCTGTTCCGTCTCCATGTGTCAAGACATTTTTCTTTGGGAACACGTGGAGGTACCTAATTTGAATTTGATATCAATTACTCGTATCGTCGAATAGACCGCGAAATACTTTTTAGGGTTCCGTACCCGAAGGATGCCAAACGGGATAGGACGGAACTTAAGTTAAATTGACGCATTTCTCTGTCCCTACTGGTCACTGCTGTACTGCCTCCGTGTGTAACAGGCTTAAGGAATATACACTTTAATACAAATGGCTTGTCATTGTCAATTGTCACTTACGCAATAGTCCTAACAATGTTCCCCCAGGAATGTTACTTCAAATCAACAGCTTTCCTCATCCCCCGAATAACAAAGTGAAGAGAACAGGCACTCCAAAAATCATACCAATGATTCTCATAAAGAAACAGTCGCGCGACACAAGTTAATACAAAAAGCAATTCAAAGCCGTCATTATGGGCAAGCAAATGACGCGACACTTTAAATTGAGTTGTTTTCCAGCGAAGTTCAGCAAAGTTACCCGTCTCGGAACTAAACCCGCTACATTATTCTGTTAAACAAATAGACGTCATTACTCGCGGGGGCAATAATACCATCAGCGGGGTAGGTACAGCGGAGATAGGCAGTTTGTTCCTTCTTGCTTCGGAAATAAGCCAATGACCTCGCTTCGACGGAGATATTTCACCCTAGAGATGATTTATTTGACGTCATGACTTGGAATTTGGACGCATTCCTCTAGAGTATTCTGTGTCTGAGTGAGGGGTGGATTCAACCCCGTAGGGTAGGGCCATTGACGCGACGATCCACGATGGTGACATTTTCATGACTTAATTTTTAAGCTTAGTGGAACTTGTGTACGTCCTTAATATTATCCCCTTCACTCGCAGAACACACGCCGCTCGAACGACCGAACAATGGCAAACTATTGTTATATAAGATGTGTCGGCGAACCAGTTAATTAAATACTACTAATATAATGTATAACTTTTTTAGTTGCAAACTAATAATATCAACAGACATGGAGAGATGGCTGATATTATGTAGGTATGTTTAAACGATGACGTATTTATATATCAAAGTACCTTCTCATCTTTTCCTTATATGTATACTGATGGCTTTCATTTCCTAGATCGCATTTTGCTTGGCTCCACATTGAATTACAGCTGAGTCATCATAATACAGCTCTATTTATAAAGTAAAATTAGTTCTTTCAAATAATCTCGCTGGGTCGGTCGGATCCATTAATATTTCTCTTGTATCTACAGAACAATAGAAAAGATGAAAGAATGCAATACGTACGTACTCCAAATTTTATTTGCCTTTGGATTTGGATACTAATTTCAGGCTATTGAGTCCGTGTAAAGTAAAGGATCGCGCACATTAGGGCGGGCCGCCTCGCCGCCGCCCGCATACAAAATCTAAATCATGCGGCCCGTTGCGCACCGGCACCAGTGTGCGATAGTGCGCTGCGACCCGTCACACTGCGGCCCGTCCTAATGTGATGATACCTACTGATGATACAAAATACTGTAATGGTTCGCACATTGAGTGCAAGAGTCAGTTCATTTAACGCTTGGGTCATCGAGAAATTCGAAGTAATTTGGCAAGAAACAACTGTGAACAACAATGGATTTCTGGGAAAAGAAGTCGGGTCAGGTTTTTTTGTCGCATTCCTGCGAAATGTGTAGGGATCAGAGCCGATTTGGCTGCGCGCTGAATAAATTATTGATAACTAAATAATGGAAGTTTCTTATGGAGCTATGCGGAGAAAGCTAATGTGTTGACTGCAAATATACAGTTGCGATTGATTATTACGTTGTGGTGAGTCTGACATCACAGTTTAGCATATCTTTCCAGTGATCTTTGTCTAAGACGCTAGCGGTCGGGTAGTCAGGCTTAATTAATTGCAACCGCTTTATAGCCAGCGATCGACAAATTTTGTGTATCAACAATACCAAATGACTTAAGTTATAACCGATGGTTGATTATAGAAATTATACATACACAAAATTGTAGACAGCGGGCGTGCATGGAATGTTTGATTGAAACTAGACCCTTTGTTGATAGTAATAAGGAGCTTGCGCTTGGGCAGTATTTGCGGGGGGGTCGCCGTCTTGCCAATGTGTGGCCCATATAAATACGTTGACGGGGGTGGAAAGGGGATTCAGTCCGTACGTCAAACCACTGTGGTGCACGTGTCTTTGTTAAATCTAATCAGTTCTGTCAGCTGTTTTACGCGTCTGGAACTGGAAGATTTGTGATTGTGTGCTACAGTGGCATTTCGTGTGAGTCTGAAGAGCCGAGATCGGTTCCTATCCTTTAAATCAACCTACCCAAATTCCAAAACTATCCATGGGTCGTTAGATAAGAACTTTTAGGTAATTTTTAATCTGAGTCTGAGTCTGGGCTTGAAGCGACCCTAATTTCCCTTTTCCTTCACCAAAGGATTCCTGGATTAGCTCTTAGGAAATTCGCGAGTTGATCCTTTCCTCATCCCTTTTGTGTAGTGAGTTAGAAATTCCCATACACAAGTCGTTGAACACACAAACACATTCAATTCACACACAACCATCTTTGAGTGGTGTCGATGATGGACATGGTAAAAACACTAGGACTTTAGACTAGGCTAGACAGGAGTTTAGTTGCGGCTAAACCTAGGTTGTCTAGGGCATAGGAAGACTGTTTGATCGATGGGGTTCCGCGGATGTAAATAACAAATTCAGAAGAAAGTATAAACGTTGTCAACTCAGGTAACTTATCCTGTTGATATTTTTGACATTTGAGTGTTGTCGGGGACGCGCGAAGAGATCAAATTACAGTCTTAAGTTCATTGTTTATAGACGGGTAGATATTTTGCCTTGACTTGGATCGTTTTGATTCAAGTTGCATCTTTAAATTAAATGTCAATTGCGCTGGGAGACCTAACGTGTAGATTGTGTCACGCATTTATTTTGCTGGGCTCAGTCGAGGCGAGCTGTGGTAACGAGGTACCTAAATCGGTATTTTCCGAAGTACGTAACTCGTTGTGGAGAGGGTTAGGTCTCTAAAGCGCTAAAAAAAACGTTTCGATAACATCCAGCTCGAATTGCGCAGAGTTGAAGGTTTCAAAACGTTACGTTCCTATCGAGGAAAACCGTTAGTTCAGACCCATTTCGGAAAATCAAATCGCAATTGTGTAAACCCGGTCTATTTGGATCGTTATTGCCGTGAACTAATTATATAATTGGAGCCACAAAAGCCGCTATTAGCGAGCACATAAAATATCATTGAGTACTCACGTCGTAACACTACGACGAATAACCATACGAATAACCAAACAAATATTATAAATTGTGGTCGACCACGTAAAAGAAGCTCCAAGCGCCCATATATACAAAAAATAACTGGTACCAGTACACAGATTATACCAAAGATCGATCTGGCGCAAAACACCGCTAACTGATGCGAATTACCGGCTTGCAGACATACATGGCTTTCTCTGTTTAACTTGAAATTTTAACTTCCTAAACCAATCTTCCGTAAATTGTTGCATATCTAATGGATTCTCAATAAACGGAAATTTCAGATTTTTCATACTGGACTTGTAATTATCACAGCTGAATTGGGACATCTCTTTGGGGGTAGATAGAATAGACGATCATAGCTTTCTGACAGCGGTGGCTAGGCCTTAGCCATTTATGCCGTTACAATACGGTACAAAATATGGTACAGAAATAATTTAAATATTAGATTGCTGGTCACTAAACTGCGGCAGTCATTGGAAGGATATGCTTCAATTCAAACAAAAGAAGTTAAAGTTTATACTTTTCTTTATTGATTCAGCCGGTCCAATAGAACTCACGGAGCCGTGCAAAGGAGAATTAGCTAATTGGGGACGGACATCGTTTGTAAACGGACGAATCATGCAAATTGCGAGCAACACACCCAATTATAAACAAAAGTAAGAGTGAATAGTCAAATGCGTGCTCTTTGTTCAAGTTTCAATCATCAAATGGCAATGGCTTATCATTTACCATCACGTGTCAAAGGAATAATGTGTGAACACTGAATACGACCTAAATAACATCACACAACATTGTATTGATACATGTTAGGTGTTTGTTTACATAAAGTTAGTTTAGTTTATTTGGGTTAACCTCAATATAAACTATTTGGGTTTACTAACCTCAACGATTCACTTTCGTATTCGATTAAGTATCTTATTATTATTATTAGCCTATAGCATCCGACTGCTGGGCAAAAGCCTCTCTTCCCCGTTTCCACGATTAAGTAGCTGCAACACAAAAATGTAATGGACATCAAAATGTGCGGAATCAGCGTAATATCTATCAAAACACCCTGGTAATTCATTTGGCTGACCCTAACGCTTACCTTCTTAAACGAAGACTTACTCAAGATATGCCTCTCCGCGCTTTGGAATTCCAATAATATTGTCTTGTAATTAACGAGACGTCTCCAGAGGGGGTCTAGAGATCGCGATAGGGGCATTACGCGGTACCCCGCAATATTGGTTCGTACACCCATGCAGAAAAGTCTACCTGATAATGCTACTACGAAGATACATACGATAATTGTTGTTCGATGTTGATGGTCATATCGAAATAGTATAAAAGCACTAAGTTAGGTCACATGCAAATAACATTATTATTATTATCAAAATACAAAAAAATACAAAATAAAAAAAGCTTGACCTACATCGTATCATCATTTATCAAGGTCACGCGTCTAGCCTAGCATATACGGTTTGAAATATTCTGACCCACTTCGTTCCCAGTAGAAAATAGACAAAGAAATGGGGCGTCGCAACAGAACGACGACGAGACGAGTCGCCCGGACACCGACATACAATGAAATTGTGTTTAATCACAGACTTCAATATGTGTTTAATGGACTCCCCACTCAACAATCTACAAACACACATTCTAAGTTTAGATTTTATTTTACCTACAAGCCTAATGGTCGTCCCGAATAAAAGGAAAACCTTACGGTTAAAATTGCAGACACGAATAGACGATACTGAAGACCCAAGATAGGGACTAAAATAAAAACCAATACAGTGATACAAAATAGTCTTCGTACGTGACTGCTAAGTCCTAATGGATGCGTAAGTACATCGTCTACGACCGAAGTGTTGGCAGTTGATACGATTTCAATTCCGAGAAATTTGCAAAAAAAATACACCTGAACATGAATCACATGAAGTATTATAAAAACTCAGATACATTTGGGAAAATGTGGGGGACATTTTGTCCCAATTATTGAATATTTTTTTAATAATTGACAATGAAAGTTTTGAATAATTGACTATGTATGAGCGTATCGTTCCTCTATTATAGGTAGAGATCCCCGAAAGGTCATCGTGTGTCACTCACTACATATGCAAGTATAACATAATACATATTGAATGTAGTCGAGTTATACATATGTATATAAAGCTATACCTATTCATGAGAGTCGTACAGCCGTTCAGTCAACCCACGTAGCGGTTCCGCACGTACACCATACTTGTCAGACACGGTTCATATTTCACGACGACAGTACTTCGCGCCCACAGGAACGCAGAGGGAACGTTTCATTAAATTCCTGCCTGCTTATTGATATGGGCGCCAAGAGCTCTGCGGCCCGCGCTTTATTAAAGATGTCATACTTTTGTACAGTCTGCGTCAGATATTTGTGAGCAAGACAACCTGGCTGTTGATATGTAGATGTAGCCGTTCAAATACATCTGCATATCAATAGCCAGGACATACCCCAATTTCACCCGTCTTCATGTCATCCAGGTATACATGCAATACAGCTCAATCGAATATCGGAAAGTGGGTCAAATCCAAGCCGCTAGATTTAACGTGTACATACATTACCATACATACATTGCAAGTTAAATAAAAGGTACTTAGGTAGGTACTTGTTAATTCAAGACCAATCAAACGCGTCCAAACATGATAGAGTTGCGTCCTTTGGTAATCGATTTCCCATGGTCACCTTCCGGCTCCAGCATCAGATCAGCTCCGTGCCTTAAATCAGCTCCAAGTCAGAAAAATACGTATTAAAAATTTCAGCTTAATCGAATAACGGGAAGTGGGACAAATTCAAGCCCATAGATTTGACGCGAACATACATTAGACTAGTGCAAATTAAATAAAAGCTTTCAATAAATTAAAAGTAAAAAAAAAACATTTTTAAATAAAGCTTTTATGTAGTGCCCTAAAAAGAAGAAAATTAATTCAATCAAATCCGTCATTGTATTACATTACACAATTCATACGGTCGATAACAAAGCTCGTTGCGGGATTACTTGTGTAGATTTAATTAGGTAGGTGGGCACCATTTGCACAAACTTGTAGATAAATCCCATGTACGTGTGAAATGAGATAAATAACAAACACCAACATTGAGGATTTAATAATCATCAGCCATTATTGTATTAGTTCTCATTTTAACAGCATACTGCTTCATTATTTGTGCTCCAGTGTAGCTAGCGAATAAAAAATACTGCTCTTAAGGCGCCAGAAATGCTATTCTGCGAATTTCGATGCTACAATATTACGTCCTACAGACCAACATCATCTTGTCTGTTTGTTGAGAGATCATATTGATACGGAATACGTGACTGTACCATATCCATGACCCGATGAGTGCAGATGGGTAATGACATGGGTTATTACCCATATATGGGTAATAACCCAGTAATCCAGGCATAATCCTGTCCATCCTAGGATTGCTGGAAGATCTCTTATTAGAGATAAGCTCGTCTTTGTGCATGTTTTTTTTCCATTATTAAGTGTCTGTTTTCAGTTTTTGTGTGATGTTAAAGCATAAAGTATAAATACTGGGTTATGAACTAGGATTTCTGGGTAATTACCCAGTATTTATACTCTGAAATACTGGGTTTTTATCCAGCTGTGAGTTAAACAACCCCGGGGCATTACCCATCTCTACTTATCCATGAGTGCTGTTAGCTGGGTGGAGCCAAGATTACTTGAGGAGAAAAAGCCATATGACCCATATTTCTTATGCCAGTAATAAAGTACCAGAATACCATAAAGTTGTGTATCGAAAACAAGACAGGATAATACCGCCATATCGCTATATCTTAAACCGAAGCCAAAAAGGGTCCAAGCAGAGACTATCAAAATCACTGATTCATTTTCACACCCAAACATCTAAATGATATGAAGGTTCCGGTTAACTGGTTCGCCGACAAATCTTATATAATAATAGTTCTCCATTGTTCGGTCGTTCGAGCAGTGTGCTTCTGAGAGACAAGGGGTTATTTAAACACTGAGACTATAATTAGTACCATATAATGAGAAACGGCATGTATGTTGTTCTGGTGCGTAAATAAATATGTACCGGCTTACATTTTGCAAGGAAATTGCACGATTCGATTCGATAGCCAATATTGATATTATTATTGTTTCTTTTTTGTAAATTCACTGGTTCTTACTTAACCCTTTTACTTATGCTTTCTATTGTGTACTAATGTACTGGGAAACTGGGAAATTTCCAATAAAAAAGCATTAGTTAAGATATTCATCACATTTAAATTATTAAAATCCCTATGGTATTGATATTTATATTAATATCAACAATAATACGAATTTAAAGAATCGCCAAATCAGGAATATTAAATACTTAAGAAACTTCTAATCGAGCCCCCTAAAATTCCTTCACTGTAAATACACTGCCCACAGATTTGTATGTATAAAGTACAGCTGCACTCTCATCAAATTATCTTTGTACTACTTACTTGCCATAAGAAGCGGAGTCCTTAGAAAGACTCCATCTCACCATCATAGCGAACTTACCCTCCTGAATATCAAAGCCTTTTCAAGAGAGAAGTGAATCTGTAAAATACATTAGGTAAGTCAGAGAGTCTACAAGAACGTACTAACGAACCGAAATTATCCGGAAACAGTTCAGAATATTCAGAATATTACGATCTAAGGTAAGGCATAATCTGATGTAGGGGTATAAGGTATAGGGGGTAACTTTGAGTCAAGTATGAAGTTAATTGGATTGAGAGTGCACTGAGGTACTTAACTACGGGTACACTATACAGGATGACTTTAGTGTCGAATCGTGACTCTAACATATTGTTTCTAACTCGTTAAATGATTGCGGTTTCAGCTATTAAGCTAGTATTTAAATAACGAAACGATGCGTTAGTGTTTAATAAATTGATTATCCTTATTAATTCTGAATATTTGGTCACCTTACAATTCATGTTAAAAACTTTTTCAAATAAACTAATCAGAGGAATAAGAAGTGTCAAAATTAAAGGCCATAAACAATTTGTCAAAAGACAGTTGCGCTTGTAAAGTGTGTAGAGTGACCAACTGACCATGAACCAAAACAGGAAAGGACGTTTTATTATTTTTTTTGTTAAAAAAAATTGACTAAGCAAGCTCTCATCTATAAGAGGTGTAAGGCTTTCGTGCGCATTATTACTTTAGGAGAACTGTAAGCACATGTGTTTCCAATCTACATTCAAACAATGGGAAGAGATGTTGTTTCGGATATCGACCGGCCTCATGTTTGGCAGTAGTCACTCCAGGGTTTATCTGTGCCATTGCCCGCGGCGACGACGGGCCTTCCCGACGGGGCGGCGCCATCCGTGACGTCATTATCCTTAGTTGAATGGAACATGTGAAACTGTGGTTTGGCTGAGGCCCGGACACACAGTACACAACTGTTGACTGAAAGTTTATGTTGACCTCAGACTAACATAACTCTCTGCTTAGGGAGTTGGATACCTACTCATTCGGTTAGTACCCACTGAATTTTCGTAATATACCATACTGTCATGTGACTTGATTCAAATGCGGAATTAAGAAATATCAGGAAGGCATTTGCTAGGCGATTTTGTATCCCTTTACAGAGCAGTGTAGACCGCTATAGATGTTAGATTAATGGTCTAAGTTAAGATCTGACGAACAAGCCGTCGAATACCGGAATAGTCCTATGAATTTGTCCAAAACAAACCATATTAAGCCCGGCACAAATACAAACCTGAATACATTACATCGCCGTCGCTTGAACCGCAATTTCGTCTGCAATTCTCAATCATACGAAACGAGGACACCGGAATTTGGTCCAATGCATACATACACTTTGGTATGGTTCCAACACTGCAGTGCACCATACAAAGTATGCCGAAGAAAGGGTTCCGTCATCGTACTATTCCATGACTTCCTCAGCTCCGTATCATTTAACATAACAAATACTCGTTCGTATCGCACCTTTTCCCATTCAAGTTGCAAGTAGCAGAACAGGAAGGCAATTCTGGCGCTAGTGAGATCATGCCCATGGTCGAAATATCGATTTTGAAATACCGAAATCTCTATAAAAAAAAAAACAAGAAAAAGTTGTTCTTATGACTAGCCTTTCGACAAACAACCGAGATATCTCGTTCAGTTTTCGATCGAAATAAATCGAGATCGTTTTCGATGGATTTAGGCGGTATCAAAACCGATATCTCGATTGGGGAGATGATCTCGATTGCGCGAGAATCGGAGGCCTGGGACCAAAACTGACCAAAACTGGGCCGTTCGTGTTCTGGCTACTCATAAGACCCTGTTCACAGACTATCGATGACCCTGTTGTATATTTTTCGTTCTAAATCTAAAACTACTGAATCTAGTCAACAAATTATCGCGTTCTACTTTCCAGTTGCAGCTTGACGTGGCCCTGGGAATACCTATTCTGTGGTGAGTTATAAAAGTTAATCCACGCTACACACTCCCCTCCTCCCCCCACCCCTGTGCGAGTGAACTAGTCAGTTCGTTTGGTAGTAAATCGAATTCTTTGTGGAAAACTCAATTTGTGGTTATCGTAAGCTTACACTCCTAAAGCCACAATTGCATTAATCTAGATACCCCGGATTTCATCCCCTGTGAAGGAAACCCGCGGCTCTTAAATATCTTAGTTTGAGACATCATATTTTAACGAAATCGTCACCGAGACAATCTCTGAAAACAATAGCCTACTAGTATTTAGGTAGGTATATAGATCATGATATAAAATAAGTTAGAGTGACCGACATTATCTAAGAAATATTGTGTGGATAGTGCTTTTATCCTTCTACAAAATAAGATCAGTGGCATTTTTCAGAAGAAAAAACTAGAATTTTTTTTGGTGACCATGATTTTGCTTCACCGTAAGGAAATTGGTTTCAGACATACTATCCGATACTCTTCCATCTTGACTATTTAGTGGCGATTTTAGGTTGCTGCCTTGCATGCTACAACTAAACGCAATCACACAGCTGACAAACATAACACACACACAACTCACAAAATGATTATATGACACTGTTCCAAAACAATTTACATACAATTACTGGTAGGTACAAATATGCATGTTTGTTACCAAACGATGCAACAAAAGTGAAAATAAATTAAAAGTAAAAAATAATACTTTTAATCAAAGCTTTTATTTAAATGCCCTAAAAAGGAGAAAATAAAATTTCAATTGAATCAAATGCGTCTAAATATAACATGAATCAATGAACTATGATATAATAAATCAGTCAAGTGCGAGTCGGACTCTCACACGATGGTGCGGTACATCGTAGGTACAAGAAAAAAAAGGAAAATTATAAAAAAGTACGTTTCTTGTATGGAGACACCCTAATTTTTTATATTTCGTGTAGTTCATTATTTTTTGGTGTAGCTAAAACAGATAAACACATTCTGGGAAAACAGCTTTCTAGCTAATTACGGTTCGTGTCATGTCCGACGGACAGACGGACGGACGGACACCCTTCGGGTATGGAACCCTAAAAGCAGTTAGATTTTCTTTCATATTTACTAATTTCGACGACTATGATTTTAAGAGTAGGTACTATAGGAACAAACATTCATCAGCCTATTCTAGCAATATTTAATAGCGTTGCGATAACCTTCAATAAGGCTTCAAATTAATTAACGAAGGGAAAATTGCTCGTGATAGCTAATTTTGGACCGATCAATACGATATACTTGCCTACTTAATTGAATAAAATTTCCTGCTGTTTGTGTTTTGCGAAATCTCTTACGCAAACATTTTAGGTAGTAGGTATATTTGTTACAGTATGAAATCCCGTCATTCTATCAAATCAAATCAAATCATAAACATTTAAACATTTATTTATTTGACACAAACATATGTAGTTACATAATATAGGGATCCTTGACCCCTGAGATAGGTTTATCACCTGTATTTCAGGGGTCAGGGCTCTTCCAGATATAAGGCTCTGTAATATAACTACTACTATCTAAACATTTGGGGAATTGGAGATGCCAGTTTACAAAAACAAAAAAAAAAAACAAAAAAACATAGGTAAAAACATAGGTACAATAAGTTATTATAGTGTGATTGGGTCGCTATGTTTCGCCATAGGGCATACAAATATTTTATACGTCTAGGAATAATGCATCAAATCTTAATTTA
This sequence comes from Argyresthia albistria, assembly GCA_963457715.1. Classification (NCBI taxonomy): domain Eukaryota; kingdom Metazoa; phylum Arthropoda; class Insecta; order Lepidoptera; family Argyresthiidae; genus Argyresthia; species Argyresthia albistria. The sequence continues at coordinate 2,300,805 of OY735267.1, read as the reverse complement.
TTTTCTAAATTCTATAGAGTAATACCTAGGCATGGTATAAAATACCGGGCCTCTTTTTAGTCAATGTGTGAAATAATAGCTGAAATGATCTTTATTACACACATTGCTTAGGCAATGTATATGTCGGCAGCCGATCGTAGGATTGGGCACATCATGAAGTGCCCAAACGTGAAATATCATGAAGCGATAAAATCTCATAAGGCAAACACTGCGGTAGCTTAGGTGAAGACTCAAGGGGGCGAGCGCAGCGAAGCCCCCGAATAGTCTTCGTGTTCGTTTGACATGTATAACACAAAAAAACATCACGTAGTGCTGAATAAAAATGTTTAAAAATATACATGTCTTCGTTAAAACCCACCACATCATGATGTGCCCAGTAATTGCTTGGGAATATCATGAAATGGCGGGGCACATGGCGGCACATCATGATGTGCCCGATTCTACGATCGGCCGCCGACATTAGAATACTTAGGCATTCCATACAATTACAAAACGAGGCCAGTTATTGTATGTGTGTGTAGCGTTGAAATTCTGCGAATCTATTTGGATTATTTGTAAGTTTGTTCATAAAAAAGAACAACTAAAATTATTAAATCTTTGGTCGTTTTTCGTTGTATGATGGTGAGTTGGTTTTTGTACTTAGCTCATAATATCAACATCGGTATAACATGAAAGATAAAGAGGGCTTCGCTTCGCTCACGTGAAGTAATGTTGTTTTCTTACAAAGTAATGTTGTTTTCTTACAAGTAGATCTAGAATATAGTATTAGGTGTTTAGGATCTTGACTATGTGGACTGTAGCTTTCGACTTCGACAGGTTTTCACTGGTTTTGGAAACGTTCAATCGCCAGGATATGGTATTCTCGTGTCAGTCATGTTTTAACCGACTTCCCAAAGGAGGAGGTTTACAATTTTTTATGTCTAAACCCCGATAGCGCCTAAACGGATGGACCGATTTGGAAAATTATTTTTTTGTTTGAAAGGGTTTACCTTCCCATTGGTGTCATTGACACCAGGTCAGGATCTGATGATGGGATCCTGGAGAAATCCAGGGAACTCTTCAAATATTATAGGCAGACCTATAGTGATTTTTGTGTTTTTCATAATAACTCGTGCAAATGCACATGGTCAGCATAATATTGTGATGCGGAACTGCTGATGAAGACCACATATGGCCACCAGATCTGCTCAATACTAGGTACAAATACAATGCGTGGCTGACGGGCAGGCAACGCATAGCCTAAACCGGTGGACCTAGAGCCATGAAACTTTGTACAGGGGTTCCTCAGTAGCGTGGGGTAGCACTGATATGGGATTTGACAAAATTAATTCCACAAGGGGGGGGGGATAACGGGTTACAGTTTGTATTAAACTCAATCTAATCAAATAGGGTTTGTGGAAGTCGGTTTTTTCTAAAGTTTACTTCTTGTTTCAATTATAGTTAAAACGAGGGGCGAGCGAGCGAGGGGGCAGCCTCTCGTCGAAATGGTTTGAAGAAAGGTGTTATCATTACTCAAGAATTTAATAAACATCACCCTGTACTGTACTGATACGATCTGCGGTCAATGTGCACGAGACGGAAGTGATGACTGACTTACCATAACTGACGCATTCCGATCTCGGCTTTGACAAGGGAATTGATTCAAGGGTATCATCAAGAATCGAGTAATCTACTAGGCAGGGATCTCTCTGCGTTGAGTTGGACTGTAATTGTTGCAGCTTGCACTGAGAGCTTCGACTGTGTTATATGTCCCAAGTATGAATGTATGTCAACGACTGGGCCAAAGATATTATAATATATCTTTGGCCCAGCATATCAAAGATATGTTATTTATTATCGTAGAGTATTTTATTATTATTATTAAACCAAGTTCCGATGAGAGATAGAGACAGCTGAGGTAGACGGTAGACCTAATTGATATCTTGTGTTGACACGTATTTTGCGTTTTTAGGGTTCCGATCCTTAAAAGGAAAAAAGGAACCCTTATAGGATCACTTTGTTGTCTGTCTGTCTGTCTGTATGTCTGTCTGTCCGTCTGTCACGAGCCCTTTTCTCAGGAACGCGTGGAGGTATCATGTTGAAATTAATATTAATTACTCAGATATATGGTCCCTTGGAGCTGTGAAAAAATTAAACTTCTAGATCCACGCATTCAAAAGATACCGCGATATTATGTCATAACATAATTTTGCTGAATTTGTATGAACTCGCGTGGAACTCGCAAGGGAATCAAAACCTATAGGGTACTTCCGGTAGGCCTAGGGCCTAGGGTCATGAAATTTGGAATGAAGGAAGGTCTTATAGCACAAGTAAAGGGAAAAATCCGAAAACTGTAAATTTCTGTCTGTCTGTCTGTCTGTCTGTCTCACCGTCTGTTAAGACTTTTCTCAGAAACGCATGGAGGTATAAAGTTGAAATTAATATCGATTACTCAAGTCTATGATCTCTTAAAATCGTGAAAAAAGTTAACTTAAGGTCAACGCAATCAAAAGATACCGCATATGTCTCAATTTTGCTGAATTTGTTTGATATTCGCAAGGGAATCAAAACCTAGGGGGTACTTCCCGTTGACCTAGAATCATGAAATTTGGCACGAAACAAGGTCTTATAATAGCACAAGTAAAGGGAAAAATATGAAAACTGCAAAATTCTTTCTTCCTAAAAAATATTCAATTTGGTTTACATGGATGGCATCTCACTTTCGTTTTTTATGTGGAAACCTAATTACATCGTGTTACGCTCTCCAAGTGTGATCGGAACCCTTGGTGCGCGAGTCCTACTCGCACTTGGCCGGGTTTTTTTGTATGGGATTAGCGTAATCAACGGCCATGAATAAAGTTTCATTACTCTGGGTCGATTTTGTGAGACATCGAGAGCTCCCTAAGTAAATAGCATCTCATTATAGCAAGACATTTGTTTCTATTCCCACGGGAGTAGGGGGGAGGGGGGTGGGACCAAGAGACCCACTGATCTCAGTAGCAGGTGGAATTGGGATTTTAAATATTCAGTAAGTAGGTGCGTAACACTTTATAAAGAGATCAGTTTATTTGAAAAGTTTTATTGCTTTCGAATCTTCGGGCGCATTAGGGGAAGTACCTACTGAAATAATCAAAGAAAAGAGAAACGTATTATTATTTTTATAACACACAATACTGCACAACATTAATATAAGTCAGAACAAAACAAACAAAGCATAATTTGGGATGGCAAATTAAGGCACAGCAGCTGGGCCCACGTTTTCCCGGTACTTTTAAAGGTTTAAAAAAATAATTGTAAACGGGTTGAATTGAATTGAACTGAATTAACAGACAATTAACTGTGACAAAATTATACTCCATTTTGGTGTCGATTTCGGATTCCGATGTAAGTATTGCCTATCGATGGACTTTCTTACTATATCTCTCTAGTTGATCTGAATATGGAATTTGACACTCCCCTTAAATTACAGAGCTGTCGCTATTTGTCGCTGGTTTTCTAGTATTGCCATATTTGTCGCTGGTTTTCTAGTATTGCCATATTTGGGAATTGCGTCTGCGCATAGAATGGCGTTTCAAAGATGGCGGTCATAGTTTTGATTTCTGATATTTCACAAATAACTTAACAGGTATGCATGTATGATTCATATTTATACTATGCTGTATGTGTATGTCAAAGAAATTATCCACCCATTAACAGACGGAACGTTTTCATTCTTCAAAATGACCCGCAGCAGTAGAAAGGTGTTGTATTAGATAATTTAAGTGGTTTTCGTCTACAGACTATTAAAATCAATTTTAAACTAGAGAAACAGATGTCATCAGATCCTGTGGAATTCAAAAGTAGATACAAAATGCGCCTAATACAGCATTATTGAAGTTACATTATACATATACTCGTAAAAGAGGATCAACCTCAATTCAATTTTATTTGCCGAAAGATCGAGAACAAAAGATTTATCGGATAAAACATGTCTGGCTGAGAGCCAAGTACGAAGTAAACGGGAAAGCACAATGCAGTGGATAAAGAATACCCGCATCACAATAACTGATATGCATTACTTACAGCACGCCTATGCTATATCACCAGCGCGCAGCGACGAGAATAAAAATAAATATATAAATTACACACACTACGCACATTTTTATTATATTACCAACACCGTCCCGATTTGCGTAGGCCTTAACGCTTGAGCACTTAACCGTAGTTTGCCAATGTCGTCCAATGATGGTCAAATGGCCACTCTGAAAACAGCGCGGACCCGCTTTCAAACCGTCTATCTCCTTCCACTGCTGGCTTGGGGGGCGTCCATTAATTACTGGTGTTTTCGGCGATTTTCTGTTGTCGAGCGAATGACGCGTCAAAGATTGTTTGATAAAAAACACGACTTTCCTCCTATGAAATTCTATTCCACTATGAGAAGACTGCTGCTAATAATAGTAAGTGAAGTGAATAATAAATGCAGCTAAATCAAAGTAAGTCTCGCTGGTTTTCTGACTTTTACACGGCCACTGAGTCTGGCTTCTAGTGGCCACTTTGTTCTAATCTTGGCTCCTTTAATCGGGGTCCAATTCCGCTAACACAATGACCGGTTAGTGACAAAGACGCGACGACAACGGTTTATGAATGTGGTGGGTGATGAACAAGGTATCTTTTATCTTAATGGGATATCGTTTTTTTTATCAATAATGGAAGAAATTAAGGTAAAGTCTGGCTAGTCTGATGCGCATTCCAACAACCGAGCTAGATTCTAATTTGGTTCTCACTAGAGCCGTGTAAAGAACTAGACCACACCCAGATTATGGAATCCTTTACTATTCCGTATCAACACCGAGGTCCTTCATCAAATACACTCGAGTCAGAGACTCCGTGGCGATATACAGTGTGCATCGCGCTTATAGGCCGTGGAGAGCGCGTGAAGGACATTACAATAGAGTTCGTCTAAGCTGAAATGACGCGCCCCACTCCTTGGTTTTGTATGAAAAGTAAATACAAAACCAAGGAGTGGGGCGCGTCATTTCAGCTTAGACGAGCTCTAAAACACTTCTCACCATATAACAGGGCCCGAATTCTACTGTTCACAAGCATACCACAAGCCTGGCACAAACTTGAATACGAGGCATTTGGTATTCTACTAAAACCGGAATCGCAATTCACAAGCGCCAGCGTGACGCCAGCCTACTTCGTATTCTACTATCCAAAACGTACTCACGCTGGCGGCAGTCTGACGCCAGCGTAAGAACGCTTTGGATTGTAGAACAAAGTACGCTGGCGTCAGACTGGCACCAGCGTGTCTTACGCCAGATTATTAAAACCCTCTCGCCCGCTACCACACCTATTGTTCGCTATTGTTAGTTTGGCCTGCGTCTCGCGTGTGTCTAATCTTAGTCAATTAGGGGCCAATTCTCTAGGGCACACACACTAAAATTACTTGACAATATTAGCTCCGACGCTCTTACGCGGTTGCCATAGATTTCATTTTCAAACTTACTTTTGAATTATTTTAATGTACTGATGAACTAATTCAAAAGTGAGTTCGAAAATGAAATCTATGGCAACCGCGTAAGAGCGTCGGAGCTAATATTGTCAAGTAATTTTAGTGTGTGTGCCCTAGAGAATTGGCCCCTTTAATGTGCAGAAAAAAAACGCATTGTAAATGGCAAAATGATTTATGAGAAGAATTTTATCAGACTTTTGACATCTAGTAGTATGACGCACTCCGTAATTAATTACAGTTACCAATTTAAGAACAAATTAGAGGTCCAAGAAGGCCTTCAAGTTAAAAGGTTAATTAATTAAGTAAATACCTGGAGGAAAAAGTGATTTTATAAGTAACCTAAGTACCTATTATTTTTAGGGTGCCGCTCCTTAGCGATAAAAGGAGTCTTTTTCCTCTCTCCCTTTTTGTCAACACTTAGTCTAGGGTACTTTCTGTTGACCTACAATTGAAATTTCATTTTCTCCTTTTTAATTTTTTTTCTCTTTTTTCTTTTTTTCTTTCATTGCTTTTTAGGACATTAAATATACGATTTGAGCCGGAGTCTAATTCGCTTATGTATGCCCGGATTTTTTAAGTAATCCCTCGAATAATTTTCCAGCGCTAACATTTCATTAGAGGCACATTCGGTGTTGTAGTAATCGATCTACGTTGGATGATTGATGGTTTTGTAGATTACCTACATAATGTAAGGGCAAAGGGTTAAATTATTTTTGTTGTAGCACAAAAAAAGTTGTCCTCTCATTTTGAAACCTCTAATCACCAATTTGCTTTTTGTTACTTTGGCTGAGTAGCTACAAATATTTATAAATGTGTGAATTTGAATTTCATACAAATACTTACTGATAAACTGTAATAATATGTATAATTAAAGAAGTTACCAGACGATGCAATCCTATCGTGTTTGGGCTCATTTGATTTGTCTTGACAAGAACTCTATTCTATGTAGATTAGATGTTTCGTCCTGTCATGATAAATACTATATAATAAAAAATAAATCAAAATAAAAAATCATTTTTAAACAAAGGTTTTATCTAAATATAAAAGAAGAAAATAAAATTTCAATTCAATCAAATGCGTCATTTTATTACATTACACAATTTATACGATATAAAAGCTTGTTGCGGGATTTATCTACTAGTTTGTGCAAATAGGTGCCTCTAACCTAATTAAATCTACACAAGTAAATCAATCGCAACAAGCTTTTACATCGAATAAATTGTGTATTGTAATAAAATTATACGCATTTGATTGAATTGTTTTTCTTTCTTTTTAGGGCATTTAAATAAAAGCTTTGTTTAAAAATGATTTTTACTTTTCACCTTATACTTGGCAGGGAAAATAATTACGATTTCTTAGTTTTTGCTCATGAATTTGGGATCTAAGGTTATAAAGGAAAAAAAAATATTTAAAAAAATCTATTTAATGTAGTTTTTAGGGTTCCGTACCCGAAGGGTGCCAAACGGGACCCTATTACTGAGACTTCGCTGTCCGTCCGTCTGTCTGTCACTAGGCTGTATCTCATGAACCGTGGTAGCTAGACAGTTGGAATTTTCACAGATGATGTATTTCTGTTGCCGCTATAACAACAAATACTAAAAATCAAAAGAAATTTAATATTAAGGGGGCTCCCATACAACAAACGTGATTTTTATGCTCATTTTTGCTCGATATTGATAATGGTAGTAGGTAAACGCTTAAAATGTTCACAATATATTGAGTATATTATTAACTTAAAAAATAAATAATTAAATTAATATTTAGGGGGGCTCCCATATTTTTTTTTATTTTGCAGTTTTTTATAGCATTGTACGGAACCCTTCGTGCGCGAGTCCGACTCGCACTTGGCCGGTTATTTATTTATTGATTGTATCCATAAATGCACACCGCCAAGTCGACACATCAATATTTCTGTATCTTATTATATAGTACAATGCCAGGCAGTGTAGCAAAATAAATCAACGTTTTTTTTATTTACCTATCTTTTACGTATTTATGAATAAATTAACATTTAGAAATCTTGATTGTATCTTAATTATGAAAACAAATCAATTTTGTTAATAGTCTACTGCCTTGTTCATGGTAATAAGCTCTCTCAGATCTAATGTGAAGCTAGTTTTTATTTATATTCTTTGAGATAGTAGTTAAAGCGTGTCGGGTGTCAGATTTGCCTCTTTGGGTAGTCTAACCCCTCCTTCGTGCTTCATAACCAAACATTCAGAATTAATAAGGATAATTAATTTATTAAATTACTAACTCATCGTAGTCATTATTAAAATACTCTTAATATCTGAAACCGCAATCATTTACCGAGTTAGAAACAATATATGTACGTTAGAGTCACGACCCAAAAGTCATCCTGTATAGTCTATGCTCGCCAGGGGCTAGTTGTTCTGCAATAAAGAGAAAATGTATGTTCTAAACTTAGAACATAATTTGTTAGAGGAGTGCAAAGACGTCAAAGCTGCTGGACCTATATTTGAACCAGTATGGGCCGCTATCTTTATGAAACTTTAGAGCGAATTTCACCAACGAAGAGTAACTTTTTACTCGAGAGTATCTTCTACTTTCTCATAGAATGATCTCATTTTGAACTGTCATTGTCATACAAATTATCCCCAAATTTTTGTTGGTAAAATCCAGCCCCCTGTTGTCTGGTAGTCTTTTGTTTGCAGTAACTAAATTATGAATTTGCTGTTGCATCTCGACCACTACAAATCTATCATACAATATTATTTCGCCCAAATGGGCGACTTGCAGCTTAAAATGCCTTCAGCGTTTACCGTGGCCGATAGTAAGAAAGCTTTAAACGCACCTACTGACATACACACACAGGCACAGGGTTTGATAAGGGCCCCGCAAACGATCAAGCATGCTTGATAACTACGTATGTTGTCAAGCATGATTGATAGTTTACGGCCATGCTTGACGTGCTTGTCAAGCAAGCTTGATCATGCTTGAAGAAAATTTTGTTTGACGAACGTGCTTGACAAGTATGTCTGAACGTCTTCGGGGGTGCTTGATCGATATTGCAGTTGCTTGAAGTTTGACCAACATGCTTGTCAAGTATGCTTGAATGTCTACAAATGTGGTTTGAACAACTCGCTTGAAGTCGCTTGATCATTTTGCTTGATCGTTATCGCGGTAGCTTGATGAAAGCGTGAAGTTTGACCAACATGCTTATCAAGCTTGCTTGAACGTCTACGGGGCCCCTTAGTCAGCCAGCATGCTATAGACAAGCTGAGGTGCGCTCGATGTAGAGAATCGGACATAGCATCATGGAGGTCTGACCATGTCTGACTCTAGCACCAGTAGCATGCCGGGTGCGGGGGGAAGGTTTTGTCGCGGAAGGTGAGGGACAGAGATATTTAAAGCGCGTGCTTTGTCCTTCACTCTCTCGCGTCGCGATCCCCAATGGTATAGATGGGCGATGCTGGTAATAATTCCAAACCACCCAACTCGGATTTGAAATATTGGAATAATTCTGGAATTATTACGAATCCTTCCGAATCCTTCCCACTTGGAAAATATGTGTAAATATGGGGAAAAATATGTTTTGAAAAGATATTTCATGGAAACGTCGGGTAGCAGACTACTATACCAACAAATTATGGTTTCAATTGAAAGATTTTGCATTGGTATTGCAAAAAAAAATTGGCACTGTATGATATCAAATATCTCGCTAATGTGACACTTGAGGACATTTTTTCTTATGTTTTATTTTTTTGGTATAATAGTTATCTATCGACGTGTGTGGGTTTTAATTCAATATCTTTGTAAAACACCTTTATTTTATTTTTTTACCAAGTTGAAGGATTCGGAAGGATTCCTAATAATTCTGGAAGGATATTGGAATTATTACAAGAACTGGAAAAATTCTGGGTGATTGCCCATCTATAGGTAATGGGCATCTTTTTCCCTCCAACAAAAAACAAAACAATTTCGCGGCGCGCTCGGCATGATACTAGTGCAGATGCTTTCGTAATGCAAGTTTCTGTCTGAACTCCGGACTAATACGATTACCTTACCTCCACCTTTCGGTACTTATATCTACCGTTCAGAAGTAATGTATGTCGGGTAAACCGACACCCGCAATGGAACCCGAGCAAATAACGTTATTTAATCAATTGGATGGAGCTAATATTGGTTCTATCCGGCTCGTGTCGAAAGCCAGTCTTTGTATAGTCATTGACAATGGCATGAAATGCTTTCGATAGTGCATATGAGTCATTTATTAAAGCTGTCACACAGTCACACACACCCCATTGGAATACACGTCCGGTTTCAGTTGGTAATTGGTTTCAGTTTCAATGAATGATGACGCCAATACAATTTAATTATGTATGTGTTCGGTACGCCACCATAGAAACCAGAATCGCAATCCTGGAAGACACCAGTACCACCTCGGACCTCCTTAAACACTCAGGTCTCATACTCCAGCTCAGCTGGTGCAGGAGTTAGAATGGCTGAACTTCTGTGCAGGCGCAGGGGAAATGCACAAAGGCCCAAGTGGGCCAGGTGCAAGCACCAAGACCCCCTGATGATGAAGAAGATGAAGAAGAAGGTACGCCACACATGCACCACGTAAAGGTTCGTGTGTATTGCAGTGCGTGTGTGTGGGTGTGTAGGTATTTTTGTAGATAGATCCAAATACGTGGGTCATGTGAAAACTTTTTAGAGCATTCCTAAGCAGCAAATTATCAGATGATTTCTATGTATATCTCCTGAGTATCATATATGTATCTAATTGTAGAACTAGCTAACCTTTTAACCTTGAAGAATATTTACATTCATTATAATGAGTTGAAAGTTACACACTTAAGAGGCTGATGTTTCACTTCTACACATACAAATCAACTACTTACTAACCCACTCAGACCAAAATGTTCTGGGAAGTAAAAAACAAAGTTCATCAAATCCAGAGACTATATCCATTGACTGCGCCTGCGGGAGAATGCGGCTCGCCAACCGTTTGTTGTATTCAACAAACGTTTGGCGAGCCGCATACGCAACCTATGTACGGTGGCGGGCCGCCAGACAGTTTCGCAGCGGCTGGCCAATCATAGCTCTCTTACCTCGTCCCCCGCCGCCCGTAAATTGGTGAGTTGTGTTTCAAAGGAAAATGAAGTGCTCCCTGATTAAATCAGTTCCATAGTAAAAGTTGCTCAGAATATTGTCACTACCAACCACTTAAAACCCCTTAGCTAGGTATTTTAATTTTATCATGTATAATTAAATTAAACTAACCAAAAGTGGGTCAACAGCCTCGTGTATTTACTTTCCAAGAACGTTGAAGGAATCCAGCTTCAAGTGGCCCTGCACTAAACGCTGAATGAAGTGCAGAAGCGGAATAAATTCAAAGATAATGATATCGATTCTAGAGGCGTTACTATTAAACAACTTAAGTTACCAAGGCTAAATTAATATATTACAGCCATATTACAGCACAGCCTTCCAACTATATACAGAACAGTAAAAAGATAAATGAATGAATGAGGCCATTCTCAAATTAAAGATCGAGATTGAAAATAGAACATAAGTATGGCAGCCCCAAATGAGCCTGTCGAATTTAAATCAGTCAATTTAGTTCGTTCAATAGTTAATATTGGCGCCTACAGAATTCCATTACCTGTCGTCTCGCACTCATTAGGAGAGCTTGTCCTGGATATTAATTCATATTCATGGGTTTCTGACTAATCTCTCTCGAAATTGTAGAGAGAGCTAGGAACGTCAATGGCAGGTAGAGTAACTCAGTCGTTCAACTCTTTGTGAAGCGGGCTACACACGACTTGATATCGGTGGCGATCGATCTAGAGTGTAAACTGGAGCCGCCAGCTGCGTGTGAGTACACCACCTTTAAGCGCACACAGCAGGCGGCTCCAGTGTATCACCTTTTTCACCCTAGATCGCCACCGATATCATGTCGTGTGTAGCCCGCTTTATACATCTCTTTTGCAAGAGTCTTAAGATTCAGAGCTATACTTTAAAGTTTTTTTTAAACCTCTTTGATTTCTTGTGGTCGTTTTTTGCCAACGATCATTTCATACTTTATTTTATCCATTAAAGCTGCAGCTTTTTCAGGGTTCCTGCCAAACGGGACATTATAGTTGATCTATATTAAGTCTCCGCTGTCCGTCTGTCTGTCCGTCAGCGGGCTGTATAGCACGAACTGTAAGAGCAAGAAATTTGAAACTTTCACAGAATGTGTATATCTGTTGCCGCTACAGCAACAAATACCGAAATACACAAAAAAATATGGTGTTTATAATTACATAGTATTACCAGTATTACGTCAAATTCAATATAATAGCGCCTGTCATTTTTTGTATAGCTAAGTTACAAGATGTCCAGCACACCGAGCTGCCCCGGTAGTGTGCCGAAATTACAAGATGTCCAGCACACCGACCTGCCCCGGTAGTGTGCCGAAATTACAAGATGTCCAGCACACCGAGCTGCCCCGGTAGTGTGCCGAAATTACAAGATGTCCAGCACACCGACCTGCCCCGGTAGTGTGCCGAAATTACAAGATGTCCAGCACACCGACCTGCCCCGGTAGTGTGCCGAAATTACAAGATGTCCAGCACACCGAGCTGCCCCGGTAGTGTGCCGAAACCTAGAAATATTCACATTCGAATACAGTTGACTTTTGGGTCGTGATATTATTTCTAACTCGGTAAATAATTGCGGTTTCAGCTATTAAGCAAGTATTTAAATAATGACAACTATGCGTTAGTAATTCTGAATGCTTGGTCGCCTTACAATTCATTTTAAAACTTTGGGCTTAAAAAGTGTGCAGGGTGACCAAACTGACCCTGAACCAAAATAGGACATAAATTTTACTATTTTTTTAACCGACTTCCCAAAGGAGGAGGTTTACAATTCGTCCGGATGTTTGTTTTTTTTTTATTTATTTTTTTATGTATGTGCCCCGATAGCGCCTAAACGGGTGGACCGATTTGGAAAATTATTTTTTTGTTTGAAAGGGTTTACCTTCCCATTGGTCCCATTGACACCAAGTCAGGATCTGATGATGGGATCCTGGAGAAATCGAGGGAACTCTTCAAATATTATAAGCAGACCTATAGTGATTTTTGTGTTTTTCATAATAACTCGTGCAAATGCACATGGTAAGCATAATATTGTGATGCGGAACTGCTGATGAAGACCACATATGGCCACCAGATCTGCTCAATACTAGGTACAAATACAATGCGTGGCTGACGGGCAGGCAACGCATAGCCTAAACCGGTGGACCTACAGCCATGAAACTTTGTACAGGGGTTCCTTAGTAGCGTGGGGTAGCACTGATATGGGATTTGACAAAATTAATTCCCCAAGGGGGGGGGGGGGGGTAGGGGGTTACATTTTGTATTAAACTCAATCTAATCAAATAGCGTTTGTGGAAGTCGGTTTTTTCTAAAGTTTACTTTTTGTTTCAATTATTTTATTTTTTATTACTTAGCGAGCTCTCATCTACAGCATGACATTCCTAACCAAAAGGAAAATCTAAGGTTACTTTGTTGCTACACGACCCTGCAGTCACCCTGTATAAACATCCGTCCTATCACGTTACACCGGACACGAGCGCACGACATCGCGTGTTAGTTAACTATACAAAATGCCACTAATGGAGTGAAGTACGCTCAAAACGAACATAAATTATACAAATCGTTTTGGACTGTGACAAGGCCGATTAGTGAGATATGCTCCGCAATACACGAGTCATGCGAGTTTATTGCAAAAAGGGCAAGTACAAGAGTGTTACGATTGATTGACGTGGAGTCAAGAGTTACACGAACATGAGCTGTAACATGAAATAGAACACTCTAAAACACTAATGCCCGGTTTCCTGGGCGCTGATTAAAGTTGACAGGTTGGTTAAATCAGCTTCAGCCAATCACGAACCGCTATTATTCAAAATGACGGAACTTGATTGGCCGAAACTGATTTAACCAACCTGTTAACTTTAATCAGCGCCCAGGAAACCGGGGCATAAAAGTTGGAAGTAATTTAGTTAAAAGCACTGGAATCTATCAATCAGCCCACTTCTACCCACTGCTGGGTACTGGGTATATGACCGACGCAAAACTTTTTTGTAAAGGTGTGTTGTTATCGCATGTCAATGAAAATTCTGCGTCAAATCGAGTAGATTCTATTTTCATAGATTAGTCTAGTTTTTAGGGTTCCGCAGCCGAAGGGTGTTAAACGAGACCCTGTTACGAAGCCTCCGATGTCCGTCCGTCCGTCCGTCTGTCTGGCCGTTCAGCTCGAACCGTTAGCTAGATAGAAAGTTGTTTCCACATAATGTGTTTAAGTGTATGTATGTCGCAACAAGAACAAATACTGAATTTCACGAGATTTTATAAATTAAAGGGAGTCCCCACACAAGAGACGTGTTTTTGATACACGACCCTGCGATAAAATAAAATATTCAATATGATCGTAAACGCGACTTCACAATGTCGTTGTGGCAGGTAGCGCAGCTGTCACGATGTCGTATGTCGCGTAATCCATACACACAACACAGGTCCCGAGTTCAAATGTCCTGGTGGGGGCATATATTTTTGTAGCTACATAATTAGTTAATTACAGTAAAGTATATGTTGTACTTTAATAACATAAAATCACCTGCATGTTTTTAATTGTTGGTATGCTAAGGCGACCTGATTCTTACTTAAAAGCCGCCTTAAATACATGCAAATTGTAATAGCTTCATTTAGACTATATTAAAATTAAATTTATACTATTCACCAGCGTGTTGGAAGAGGTCTTCAAGACACTAGAGCCAGATTGGGAGAACAGGGGTATAGACGTCGGCGGGGCGAAGCTTACAAACCTTCGTTTCGCCGATGATATAGTCCTGTTTTCTCATTCGCCTTCTGAGCTACAGACTATGCTACAACAACTCAGCCATGCAAGCCTCGAGGTTGGACTTAGCATGAACATGTCAAAGACCAAGGTCATGTCTAACAGCAAGGAGCATACGGTGGACGTGGATGGGGTTAGGTTAGGTTACATCTATCTAGGCGAAATAGTCTCTTTCCAGGCACGACAAGACAAGGAAGTCGATAGAAGCGTCGAAAACGCCTGGAAGAGCTTTTGGTCTATGAAGGAGCTCATGAAGGGACAACTTCCGCTGTCCCTGAAACGAAAGCTCATGGACATGTGCATTCTCCCCATCCTTACCTACGGAGCCCAGACTTGGTCTTTGACTGACGCGCAAAGGTTCAGACTCGGGGTTTGTCAGAGAAACATGGAGCGCAGCATTCTCGGTGTTCGGCTTATAGACCGAATCCGGAATTCCGAGCTGCGCTCCCGGACAAAGATTATAGATGTAGCTCAGAAGGCTGCCCAATTAAAGTGGGACTGGGCCGGTCACGTTGCTCGAATGCTGCCAAATCGTTGGGCTAAGAGAACCACAGACTGGCTCCCAGTAAATGCAAAGAGAAAGCGTGGCCGACCCAGGAAGAGATGGAGTGATGAGTTGGCTCTATGGGATAAAGAGTGGAAGGAGACCGCTCAGGATCGAATGGAGTGGAAGAGGGGGAGAGAGGCCTTTGCCCAGCAGTGGGATATTACAGGCTCATAAAAAAAAAAAAAATTGTAAGCTTTTTACTAGGTAGGACATAGGTATAGACATAGGTCCTGTCAAAGACCGTAATTCATAAAAACCTACGTACCTAGGTAATTACTTGTTGTACCGACTTGTACCTACGTTTCGGCTTTCACAATTGCGTCTAGGTGGCCTGAAGGTGGCTCATTTGTTACTTTTATGACCTTATCTGTCTTATTTAGGGTTCCGTACCCGAAGGGTGCCAGACGGGGCCCTATCACTGAACCTTCGCTGTCCGCCTGTATACTACCGCACGTTCAGAAGTTGTGGGCTTAGGGATGGAATAAGGAAGGGCAAGAAACTCCACCGTACCCCTTCTAAAATATGTAAGGGCCTTAAAAATACTATGTTATATATTTCTACTCTTTAAGTCTAAGGAAATACACCGAGAAAGACGTGACTTAGTCCATCGCCCCTCTTTGGATTTATGTGCGCTGAGATGGTAAAGACCACGCAGTTTGGTCATCTAAATATAACCCTAATATGGGTACACATTAGGGTTATATTTAGATGACCATACACGAAACGAGTTTTTTTTACTTTTTCTTGCACCATGGTGCGGAACCCTTCATGTGAGAGTTCGACTCGCATTTGACCAATTTTATATGAGTAACGTATTTTATTTAGCTGAGTAGACGTGTGCCGATGTCATGTTTATTCATTATTCTCGTATTCTAGCGTTTTAGGTGAGTGAGCGTCGAGTTTGCCTAGGTAGAGCTCGTCTAAGCTGAAATGACGCGCCCCACTCCTTGGTATTGTATGACAAGTAAATACAAAACAAAGGAGTGGGGCGCGTCATTTCAGCTTAGACGAGCTCTACTACAGGTAAGCTTTGCGATTAATTTTATAACGTTCGATTTTATGTTTCACTTTAATCATATCTTCATATCATAATCATAGATATATTGTAACCAGGCTAAGCCGAGTGAAGCGAATTTGGTATCTACTTGAGGTTGGAAGTTAATGTTATTTACCCTTTTTTCATACAGGGTGTGACTGTTTTTTTCTATTTGTGTGTATTGTGTAAGATCTGTTGGTAAACCTTAAATATATAAATAAATAAATAAATAAATAACAGAAAGGTGCGTCACATTTTATGGACATCATATACGTACATTTTGCGCCGCAGCTGATTTGTATGGAGGAGTGAAAAATAAAGTTGCCCTGATCATATGGATTTCATAGTGAAAGTTGTTCAGAATGATGTCCCTTACACACGACCCCCTAAAATATGACTACACATTTCTGTTACACCCTGAATGATGAGAAATACATTGAAAATTCAAGTGAAATCAATTACTTAAGTACCTAATTACTATTAATTCTAGCAGATGTTCTTGACCTTCCTTTCTCCACCCTTAGCCCACAACTTCCGAACGGGGCAGTAGTATACAAAAATATTAATATTATATTGACGTTGACTAAGTAATCTGTATGATTTTGGGTCAATAAAAAAAATTGAACTTGAATTTGAACTTGCAGAGATCTGTGGTCTAGTGTGTTCACGCTTGCTTCTCGCGCAGGAGATACGGATTCAACTCCGGTTTATTATGCGGTTGTCCTAACGGTAATGGAATCGTGAGGAAACGTTCAATTTCTATAGTTGTGCGCTGGGCTAGCCCTCTGTCTGTCATCAGTTTTGAATATCGAATTGGAAAAAAACTTTATTCATAGTAAAAATAACTAAACAAGGAAATAAGTTTTGTTGACTACTATCATAACTAGGCTCACAGGTAGCCTGTATTTATGAGTTAGTAGGCCCGCCCTCTTACGAGGATCGTAATCGTAACAGTGATTTGGGGGCGTCATGTTTTTTAAGCTATAATTGAAACAAAAAGTAAACTTTAGAAAAAACCGACTTCCACAAACGCTATTTGATTAGATTGAGTTTAATACAAACTGTAACCCGTTATCCCCCCCCCCCCCCTTGGGGAATTAATCTTGTCAAATCCCATATCAGTGCTACCCCACGCTACTAAGGAACCCCTGTAGTATTGAGCAGATCTGGTGGCCATATGTGGTCTTCATCAGCAGTTCCGCATCACAATATTATGCTTACCATGTGCATTTGCACGAGTTATTATGAAAAACACAAAAAACACTATAGGTCTGCCTATAATATTTGAAGAGTTCCCTCGATTTCTCCAGGATCCCATCATCAGATCCTGACTTGGTGTCAATGGGACCAATGGGAAGGTAAACCCTTTCAAACAAAAAAATAATTTTCCAAATCGGTCCACCCGTTTAGGCGCTATCGGGGAACATACATAAAATAATAATAAAAAAAAAAACAAACATCCGGACGAATTGTAAACCTCCTCCTTTGGGAAGTCGGTTAATAAATGTGATACAAGCAAAAAAGAAAATTAAAAAATAATTAAAATTAAAACAAACAATGAGAAAAGGCGTGACATTATTGACATAGACAAATTGTCTAACTAAGTTATTGATAATAACGTGACGATAGTTCTAGCAAAGAAAGTCACATCACGTTTCGCACCGCGGCGCCCCCGCAGATAGCGGCAGTGCCGCGCGTCGCGTACAGGAATGGCGTGGAGATAGCAATAGCGTGGCGCAAAAAAGCCGGTTTTAGCTTGTCGACGGTGCCGAGACGCGCCGCGTCGGCTATAAATAGAAATAGAAATAGAAATATATTTATTTGACAAATAAACATAGGGATATTAAGAAAAAAATAGTACATTTTACAGTGTATACAGTTTAAATGTCAAAATGGTTTGAGCTCAGCATGTGTTACGTGTAGCAGTGAGCTGCACGTAACGCTGGTTTTCAGCTCACACCATTTCCTAAAACTAGAAACTTAAAACTAAACGTAAAATCTGAGTAAAAGTAAATACACCGAAAGGGCATAATTATACGATTATGCACCAGTGTGGTGCCATGCACCAAAGGCAACAACAAGAAAAGATCGGAAAAATAAAATAAAATGAATAAGGCCAATCATATGTTAAAAACAAACGAACAAACAAACCAATCGTACAATCTTATGTTAAATGTTGGGGTAAAGTGTGTAGTGCAGCTTATTTACATAGTGAAAATATGGAGGATATGTGGAATGCGTGGAGTTTGGGCGTTTGGGTGGACCTATCACCTATTACCTATCAAACATGTCTAGATGTATACCTACATATAGGTGAAGTTCCCTGTGCTCTATCTTAAAGAAACCAGAATTTTGTGCCCTCGCTGTAACTATTGCCGAGCGATTCAGTACGCGACTCACGGCCACAACTAACACGTACATTTTTCATCACAATAAAGTTTTACTGTTTTGCTGACTTTAAAACCGCCTCATGGTGCAAAAGATACTGAAATTATAATTCGAGTATTCGTATACCCGCGTTACAGAATATCAGAAAAATAATACGTCGATGGCGGGACGACCTGGACAGGTATTTGCCGGACTGGGTGGAGGCAGCACAGCACAAGGAGGAATGGTCTGAGATAGGGGAGGCGTTTGCCCAGCAGTGGGACACTATGCAGGCTATTCAAAAAAAAAAGTATATGTGATACTACATCATTGAGATAATTAGAGGTCAATGTACTACATACATTATTCATTATACGAAAAAGTGACGTTCATCATCGCTTTTGGTCATAAGACGATGAAAAGAAGGAAAATATCTTAAAAACCAAAATGACCTTTTTTCAATAATAATTATGATTTAATCTGGACATGGAGACGGAGACAGTACCAAAATTATTTATTTCCGAATTCTCCACTCCCGTTACAGCAGAAAGAAATGCAGCGTTATACGCGTTATACGTAAAAAAAATGTGTCCAATAGATTATCTAAATTTGAAAAGTTTTAGGTAACGATTCTTATTCAAAGTAATATAGAGAAGTTACAAACTCCCCGTATGCGAACGATCAACCAAATATTCTGTAATTATACGAAGTACCTCTTAATTAGAGACTCGACTTCCCAGAAAATACTAAACTTATTAATACGAAAAGTTATAATTATACAAATCCCAAAATAGATTTAATTTAACATGTATGGGCCTATTAGACTACGCTGTCGGCAGGGCCCTGTCTGACTCACTGTCTCTTTCTAGTCGTTCCATATGAGTGAGACGTGTATACAAATCGTGCCCTGCCGACAGAGCGTAATGTAATAAGCTCTGTAGGTCCCAACATCATGTTGTGGAATTTACAGGATCCATTAGGCACATGAATAAGGTCTGCAGCGCTGTATGTGCGTGGTTTCAAAAAAATGAGTTTTTCACCGACTTACTCTGAGTTGCACGAAATTTTGAAGATCCTTTTTAGCAGTAGAGACAATCCTATTCTGGTGCTTAAATTAGTAAAATTACAACTTTTTCCAACTTAGGGTTTGGGTTGAAAGTGACAATACTAATAACACAGATACTATAATATTAATGACCACGACCACGAAACGAAAACCGAGTACGTACAGGCGATTGTTTTGGCACGTGTCGGGTCTCGTATCGCTCTCTCTCTCTCTCTCTTCCGCTATGTCAACAATCAACAATGGCCTATACTGTATGTTTGTATCACATGTGGTTCTAACCTTTCGCTCTCTGTTAACTATTTAGTATTTGGATAGGGGCAAGCTGATATGATAATACTTGTAGCGTACCTAGGTCTGTAAAGTGCATTCACCAAGCAAATCCCGTCAGTCGCTGTGACTATTATACCTCCACTACTTATCAAGTTAAGGAAGACTCGAGAGGCGCATTTCTTCAGGGAAGGATAGATCACGGGCCCGCGAATTAACTTGCGAGCAAACTTGTGAGTTGCGGCGACAAACAGCTCTCGTGTCGACTGCCATTTGAATTTCCGTACAAACACCGGCTTCACACTGGCGCGATTTACATTTGACGAACCTCATGATTTTAGAACCGACAAAATTCCAAGAAATAACACTGGTCGACAAAAAAAATACTTTCGATTTTGTTCCTCAGTTTTTTTTTGTTTCTAGCTAATTTTGGTGCTTTAATTTCAAATCTGGCAACAGTTTTTCTCTAACAGCTTTAGTTTCTGAGATATAGCTTTCCTACCTTTTTATTTTTACCAGGGTAAAAAATAGAGCTAAAAATAAAGCATCGTTTAATCTACTTACCCTTTATATCCTTCCATGGATAGAATAGAATAGAAATAGTTTATTTTGCCTTACAAAATTACATAAAAAGTACAGTTACTTAAGGTACATTGGTTTAATAACACAAAAAAAGGGACGGTCTCAGCGTTTGCTGTGAGTAGCACAAACATGTTCTAGCTCACAGCGCTGGTTTTCAGACCGTACCTGTAAAAGAGAAGAGAAAAAAAATATAACAAAAATAAATAAAGTAACAAAACAATAAAATTATGAAAAAAATACATAGCAAGTATAGAGCTCTGTGGTCTAGTGGGCCTCCCGCCCGATTCTCACGCAGGAGATGCAAGTTCGAATAGTATTTAAACATGTGAAAAATAAAGCCTTTAGTGTACGTAACTGCATGGCCCAAATTATTTGCGGTTTTATTTGAGGTGCTAAAATACTAACTGTGCGACAGCCCTGCCTGCGGCTTATTGTCATTATTTTGTCGCACATTGAGTTTTTCGCCAGATTTCGAGCTCTTCCGATCGTGTATACAATATAGCCGGCTTGCAACGAGGCGTCACGTGTAATATTACCTTTACGGGCGCGAAGGGCATCAGTGACTTGTGCCCGTTAGTTTCGTGGTTAATTCTGTTCGTTCCATGGTTCATAAAGCGCTGATTCTATCTCAACGCGAAGCCACCGAAGCCCTACCTAATGCGGTGTGACTCTACATTGGCATACATAATTATGATATGATGTTTAGGTACAATCAGCATCAGATATTATGTATATGAGCAGTGAGCATGTAAGCTACTCAAATAGATGTACCTATGTCTTTTCTTAATCCTGTCCATCTTAGGTTTCCAGGAAGTGTCCGTCCGTCCGTCTGTCACCAGGCTGTATCTCATGAACCGTGATAGCTAGACAGTTGAAATTTTCACAGATGATGTATTTCTGTTGCCACTATAACAGCAAATATTAAAAAACAGAATAAAATAAATATTTAAGGGGGCTCTCATGCAACAGACATGATTTTTTGCCGTTTTTATGGATAATGGTACGTAACCCTTCGTGCGCGAGTCCGACTCGCACTTGGCCGGGTTTTTTTTTAGTTATAACTAACTTGGAGATTAAATTACATAAATTTTTCGTTCCTGCTAAAACAGTATTGTGTCTAACATCGTATTGAATCCGTCTATTTTCGTGGCTGTGTAATAAATCAAACAGATAAGAGAAACTACACAACATACTCGTACTTAGTCTCGAGCTAAGGAAGAAAGGGTTTTAGACTCTATTGTTGGGAAATACGGTCTAAATCACAGCACGGATTTATCCTCCGAATGTCCCAAGGGACCAACACGCTTTCTTAGAACAAACTGTTTTCTTCGAAAGCAGTAGAAAGTTTCTACTGCCTGCGAAGAAAAATGGAGAAATGTTTCGGTAACTACCGTAAAAAATATGTCGGCTGCTGTACCGCTATTTGTTGATTATTTTTGTATGAATTTTCGGAAATGAATCCGCCGCTGCGGTCGCCCGGCGACTGCTAACATTTTCCTAGCCATTCGCGGCTCCATTTGTTCGCACGTGCCACGCCCCATACATAGCCTATCTCTGGATATCTGTGGTCCCGATATATTTCGGTTATGCAGCCTTCAGCAAGAATAATTAAATCGGAACATAGCGTCACGGCTTCTCACACGACGACGACACGACGGTAGGCCAAACAAGAAGTATTTAGGTACTTTTATTATAGCTGATCTGACAGTTTTGTTAGAATATCTACATTTACAAAAACTGTCCAAACCCACCATAATCTCCTCGCATTGCATAATACAATAGGACATTGTTTTTAGGGGCAACGAAAACACGGTAAGTTAATAAATCATTATATGAAGGTTCATATGAATTAAATAGTTCCGAATCATTCTGGGAAATGTTCTATTGAGGGTAAGTTATGGCAATTTTGGTAAACCCTCTCTCTTAGGCCCGGTTACGCGCGGCGGATTTATCCCTGTAGATTAGGGAATCCGGCCCTGGCGACCGTCATCGTGTCCTGAAAGCTTTAAGCTTATCATAATACTGTTTCCTATCTCCTTTAAAAAAGCCATAGCAGCTTTAATCTAAGTGCGGCACTCACGTCAAAGACGAGCGAAACGAACCTAGCACTATGCCACAAATCACAATCCAGCACACATTGCGGTCCATTTTATGAACTACATACTGAGTTGAGATTTGGCATATTGATCTCAGTAAGTTCATGTTTAGTATTGCCAAATATAATTATTATAAAATATTTCGAAATAACCTCAAAAAATTCAACATTTAAAATATTTTTGATCGAAAACATCGTAAGGAAACTGTCATACAAAATTGGAGTCGGTAATAAATACTAAATCACTGGCTATAAGTGGGCACAGTTGTGCCTCTGCTACCCCGTATGGAAAAAGGCGTGACCGTATGTTATGTTATGTGTAAAATAGTAATGTGTTGCGAAAACTGTGTTGTGCGAATGAAATTCTGTGTTTGTGTTGACTCTGGTACTTAAACCGTAATTGTTTTCGTCCTTCTGAGAAGACTGAATTGCCTCAAGACTTCAACTTCATAGATATGATTACCGGTTCTATATAGATATCAAGATACAACTCTCTGGATTATAGACGGCTGTTGAACTAAACTAGTCCATCGATTTTGCTGGACTGAACCATAGCTGAACCCCGGACATCTTAACCTCTCCCTGAGGAGATAGAGATAACCCTGTATACTAGGGAAACTAATCTTACAGTTGGAATACTGAATTGACCGCTAAGACCTCTATACATGATGTCCCTAATCTCAACGTCTAGCACTTTTGGGGCATCACATTATTCCCCGGTATCACAATTATGCATCATAGAGACGGTCCATGACGGACTGCAGCCCGCAAACTCCAACCGCATATACTGCAAGCGATACCACTTCCTTCTATGAATCTCTATGAAATTGATTCCGAGTGCGGCGACACTGCGGCCTGCAGCCGCGTAGCATTTTTTTCAGCAGCGGTGTCGCTAGCGGCAGTCTCGCCTGCGGTTGCAGTCTGCAGCCCATCTCGGAATGGTACCTTTATGCTCCTTTGAACAATGACATTGGGAAATTTCTAACCCAAAACCTAAACGAATGAAACCTATGGTAGTTATAAGATAATTTAATGTCCTTTAAAATGGTGCATTTTTTTTTCTTATCTCATAGAAATTTTGAAAAAAAAATGCTTTTATGAGATGAATTTAGAAAGCTAAACTCGTATATTCTGATACGTTTGTATGAACCGGTTGGTCCATTATATCCCAAGATTCCCATTACCCACAATAATGCGCCTTAGTCCAAGACAACTAGATGTCTCAGGCTGTATAATAAATAAGCCATAATTCATATCTGTACGCCATGGGTAATTTTCCATAGTAAAGTTCCCAATGTCCTTTTGGCCAAACTATGCCTCTGCCACGTCGTCGTACGGGAAAACGCGCGACGCTTAGTTATGTTGTTGTGAATTGTGGGTGTGTGTGGTGGGGTAGGGCTTCGCTTCTGTGTCGTTGTGGCTCGACCGGACTCGCAAACAAGCTGTTTCTCATTCCCGCGGGTATAGTTTGGAACCCGAAGTAAGTAGAGTGCGTTTCACCGAATAGTTCCTTTGTCGAAGTCTTTATTGTCAAGGGTTAAGTACGAAAATGCTTCGATTCAGGGGAATTTAAACTTGACGCAGACTGTGCCTTTGTATGAATGTTTATGTTAAGTTAAGTTTAATTACGAATTAGCCCGCTAAAATAAAAGTTCGGGCCCAAACAAACCACTAAATTCTGCATAAACTATTTACACTCTATTCAAATTGTGCAACTTTTTACTACATCCTGTTTATTTCACATCCACAACTCACCACACGAGACTTAAGCACCACTTGCTAGAAAGTGAGTTCATACATTTGTGCAGTTCAGTTGCATACATTTGTGCAGAACCCCGCACGCCCCGTTGTAATATAAATCGTCCCTAAAGTAAGGAGTTCACTCGTTCAAGCGAGTGGCACCTATCCGACTAACGTTGCGAGACGTCCGGATAAAGCCGGACATGGTTAGACTTTTTAGTGTCCGGCCAAATATCAGGCAGTCCGGCCAGTCCGGATTTTTTTAGGAATTTAATTTCCTCTCAAGATGAAATGCATCTTGGTCAAGAACAAACCAACCATAGCGGAACACTTACCAATGCTTTTACTCTATGAAACTTCGTAGTACCTACAATAGTTATGGGAAAGTGATTCACCATGACTGTCCTTGTCTGTAACTGCTTATTTCTTCTTTCAAACGTAGTAGTAGGATTCGTTTATAGTGCTTAAAGTCGTCATGAGATTAATTTAATTGAAGTCGGCTTTACTTTTTGAATGTCCGGCTTAACTGGGCGAAAAGTCCGGTTTTCTGAATTTTACATCTGACAACCCTATATCCGACAATAGGCTTGTGGCCAAGGTAATCCAATAAATCTAGAAACGAGTCTTCTCGCTTCATGCTTAAGATGCTTCAAGCATATGTACAAAATCGCTTGACATTCTCAGAATTGTATTCATATTCTTTATTGCACAGTAACTTAATAATAAAACTTAAATAACAAATAATATATTTCCAGCAGATATATTTTATAAAGCCAATTTAGTGCAAAAAAAGACAGCATTTGATGGCACTTTTACATGACGTCATTCTGTTGTTATTTCATAGAACTCAGGAACAAAAGTTCCGTTTTGACAGTTCATAAAAAGTATCTATTTTGACTTGACAGGCCACAAGCCTATTTGTTTGCATGGATGTTGTTGACTTTGCGAGTTGACAATCAGCCGGTTCCAGTTCCAGAGCTAATGCCTTGCCTGCCATGCCACTAACTAATCCAAATACTCTTGCTTGCTCGTGGAATGCTGGTGGTGGTTTGTGGCAACGGGATCTCTATGAATTGCTAGGCAAACTGAGTCATTTGGGACTAAGTAGGTATATTGGGATGCAGATAATAATGGAACAGTACGTAGTGTACGACCTACTTAGTATCCTAATAGCACAAAAAAGTAAAAAAGTAAATGTAGCCCATTAATGTAGCCCACCGAGGGGCACAGGCCTTTACCCGGATCCGAGTAAGATTGAGCCATACTCCACCACGCTGGCTCAGTGCGGGTTGGTGGAGGGCTTTTACGACTACTACATACTACGAACTACGAAGTAGTGATAGTAGCCGGGACCTATAGCATAACGTGCCATCCGAAACGAGTATCCGACAAATTAATCATCTCATTGGTACATGGTCAGCACCGGGATTCGAACCTGCATCTCCTGCGTGAGAAGCAAGGTGAAACCCACTAGACCACGGAGCACTTTTTAGTAGAACAAAACTTTTGTTTATTTTCATTTATGCCGAGCATTGGCCATTCAATACTGACGATCGATTACGCTTATTCGAATCATGGACTCGATTCGGTATTCGGCTAGTTCCGTAGCAGGGGACAGTCAGAACAGGCTGGCTGGCCTCACACGCGCGGAATGTATCTCTGAATTCAGTTAAATTAATTCAGAAAGCTGTTTCGCACTTGGCTTAAAAATCAGTGATTGATAGTGATAGTAGATAGCAGTCTATCTATATTATGGATATTATGTCTCACCACAGATACTCACTCAGCGCATGTGACAACTGAGAAATTTTCGTTTTTCTAAAAAAAAAAAAAATTAAGTGCGAGTCGGACTCTCACACGAAGGGTTTCGCACCATTACAATAAACAAGTCCCATCTTGATCTCGTATTTTTGCTAAGTATCAAAATATCAGGCGTATATTATTGAAATTCAATGAATACTATTTAATTCTTAAGCCTGCACCGAGCTTTTTATTCACAATAACACGTTTTTATAACCCTTGTTTGAAGTGATAAACAATTAAATTATTTTTTTTCCAAATATATTAGTACTATTGGGGATATATCTCAGCCGGTATATACGATGGAAACACGATTTGATTAAGTTGGCTCGATAGAATAAATTCGCAAAGTTATCTCTAAAAAATAAAATAAACCCTTAGTACGGCCTGAATAATTACGGAAAGTTGTCAGTTTTGAATAATAACAAACTACTACATGTTTTCTATAACGTATACACTTTACATTTTCAAAATGTGGGTTTGTTTATCAATACGAAGGAAATACCTAAATTCATGCGCGTTCCGGCCATCCTAAACCCGACCTGCCTCTCCTCCCCCATATCCGCTTTAGTAGTGCTTCAGCTGTCGGACGGGAAGCTTGTGTCGCTTCCACTGAGACGCCCGGATTTGAAAACGTACGAAGAGTTTTGTCAAAAATCACTTCATTCAAGATGGGGAACAAAGGAAAGAAGGGGTTGGCGAAAAAAGAACGCTAAACGCTTGCATGAGGAAATGAAGTAAGTGTAACTCGTATACCTACCTGCCTACTTGCATATATATAAATAATTTGGACAAGTGCGAGTCGCACGCGTACTCGCTCAGAGGGTTCCGTACCACCACACAATACGGGTACGGAATCCTAAAAATATTGTGGTAAATAACACTGTAAATTATCTGTGTTCAATAAAGAAATTCATATGAAACAAGGCTTAGTTATAGGGTCCCGTTTGGCACCCTTCGGCACGGAACCCTAAACGACAATTTAATTTATCCTTCTAGAGCACGACGCTTACAGCTTACAGGCCGAGAATTTTGAAGACAAACAGAATGTACCTGTTGCTTCGTAAGTATACTCACTCAATACCTACCTACCTACTTGTAGTTTGTGGTTTGTTTGACTAAATTAATTCCACTAATATTTTTCACATTTTTTCTCACATTCCATTCTCTGTCATTCTTTTTCTTTTATAGGGTAAATGTACCAGTTGTTGACATTTCACTGCAAAATAAATATGAACCATCTGCTGACGGGATGAGAGAAAGACAACTAATACAGAACTTTGAAGACAAAGAGAATACTGTTGCTTCGTAAGTATAATCCTCCTACCTTCCGATTATACCTACTTATTAAAAGTGGTTTCCACTTACCTATCTACCTACTTACGATATTTGAACAAATATTTATACTGGAAAATTATTTATCTTTTTCTATTTTTAGGGTAAATGTACCAGCTGTTGGCACTTCACTACAAAACAAAGAGTCATCGGATAAACTGTAAGCGTAGAAATAGTAGGGTGTATAGGAAAACATTATAATAAATTAAGTATGAATGACCACTATATCTATTTTTCGATTTACAGGGTAAATTCCTTGGATGACACCGATTCTAAAATTCATCACACTCTGGAATCGTAAGTTCAAAAAATGATTATTTTTATGAAATAAGTCTTACAAATTTCATCCGAACACCAATTTTGTCGATAAATAAAGTAATTACAATTAAATAAAATATTCTGTTTTATTACAGGGTGCCAATTACGTGGAAACAAAATTCTTGTCTTCCAGTGGATGGAGAAATAGACAATGAAATTACTTACTTACTACTTAAAGTAACAGGTAAAAATATCCAGATGATGAAAAATTAAACGCTAAAAATTTAGACACGGTCGCGCTGTAGGCTTTAAAGTCAAAACATGTTTTGTGTGGTAATTTTTCGTGTGTTCCTTGCCATAAGACCAAATTACCTGTGCCTGTAGACAAGTGACATCGCTAAGGATAGCGAGTCGAAACGATAACTTTTTATGTATGCGATTTGATATTTGGAATCGCTAAGGTGACGTCACCTAGCGATGTCACTTGTCTAGGCCCCCTGATCATGCAACTTCACTCAGTCTTGATTGTCATTCAGAATTTATTTTGAAGAATAAATCATTTGAATTTTAAATTAAAGGGTCGATAACTGGGACTCTCACCTTATTTAGCCGTTATGTTATTTTACGTTATTAAGTTTATGAGTTTCTATTGCACTACTTACTGTTACTTAGAATATTATCATAAAAGGTAATAAGGTATTATTCAATTTATAATTATCAGGGATCGGATCGGATCGAAAGTGTGAATTTACTTAAAGTTTGTAGTCGGACATGACAAGGAGCAGTTATAACCACTTGAGTTGAGTTGAAAAAATGACTGCACCTTTCAATTACAATCTGTATGAATGTTTTATTTACCTCGCTTGAATGATGTAAAGTACATTACTCAGTAAATTTTACGAAAAATTTAAAAATAAAAAAGTTATATTTTTTTGGAAATCAGCAGTTTGAAAATGTTTATAGTTCGGTGTTTCAAATGTAAGGAACATGTAAAACTAATAAAAACAAAAATTAACTGGTTAGACAAAAACACGAAATTTAACAGGTTAAATTCAAACCGGTTCAACTCAAGTGGTTGTAACTGCTCCTTGTTATGTCCGACTACAAACTTTAGGTAAATTCACACCTTCGTTCGTTCCGATCCCTGATAATTATGGTCTATCTCCACCAAGCGGACGGCACGGCATATCGGACTAAATCGGATTTTACAATCTTGAAACGAAATTGCATGCAGTGTTTAGATAGTTTAGAGCCCTGCCCACGACGACTTTTTGCAGCGCTGCAGACGCGCGGCTGTCGCGCGTTCGCATCGATACAGTCGCAAAGCGGTCGCTAGCTGTGTACCCTCGCCCACGTAACCAAAAATCAGTCGCGATGCTAATGCGCGTTAGTAGCGATGCTGTCGCGCGTTTGCATAGCTACAGTCGCGATGCTGCCGCGCGTTAGCATCGCTTCTGAAGCGCGTAGCAAATGCGACTAACGCGCGTAAGTAGCGATGCTGCCGCGCGTTTACGAAACGCGCGTCTGCAGCGCTGCAAAAAGTCGTCGTGGGCGAGGGCTCTTAGAGTCTATATTGCCAAATCAATAACAGCCGCCGCCGCCGCACGCGCCCGCCAATATGCTGTTGTTATTGATTTGGATGCAGTGTTTAGAGTCTATAATAGACTGTAAACACTGCATGCAAGATTTATTTTCGTTACAAAATTGTAAAATCCGATTCCGTCCGATGCCGTGCCGTCCGCTTGGTGGAGATAGACCATTACACCTCAATATTTTTTATAGAAAAAATATCATGTTCCTATATTCCATAATAAATAAAATTGTGTAAAATCTGGAAAAAGGTTTCTAACCGTAAATATTTGTAATAAAACTATTTGAAATCGATTTTTTGTTTTATTTTGTAAATAGGTATTGGTAATAGATAGGTATAGTAGAACCCACGAGTTTGATCATGATCATGATCATAGAGTAGGCTTTTTAGATAGCAACAAAGTCGAAGTTGTCAAAACTGTCAAAATCCAATAAAGGTGAACTCAGACCCATCGGAGCCGAGCGATTAGTGTAAGATGTGATAGACAAGTGTGCGTTCTCCTTAATTCAGGTCGTAAAAATACAGTTGCCATGAAAAGACTTTTTTTGAATTTGCCGGCTTTTCAAACGACGTTACTCGTGGGTTCTACTATACCAACCAACCAACTCGCGAGTGACGACGGGGTGGCGGCGCAGGGCTCGTCACGCGCGGCGGCGGCGGCGCAGGGCTCTTGCTAGCCTTTCGCATGCTTTCGCTCTTGCCGCCGCCGCCGCCGGTTTGCCTCACGCACACATACACGAAGCGCAAGAATACCCAAAATCGATTAGCGCTAGAAGCTCGGTGCACTCTTAACACCACTATGTTTTCGTGGATTTCCGTTTTTGTTGTTGCGGCAATAGATATACAAGTTTTGTGAAAAAATCAGCTTTCTAGCTATTAGGGTTAGTGCGATAGAGCCCGCTGACGGACAGACAGACGGAAGGACGGACAGCGCAGGCTAAGTAATAGGGTGACTTTTGGCACCATTCGGGTCACAGAACACAATTACTCTGACGAGAAGAAAGCCAACTTGATACAAACAAATTGATACGATTTACTAGCGCCACCTAGAAGTTACCCAGAGCAACTATTTGGCGGCATATTTAAAATGCTACCATCCTATACCATTTTGATTATTTCTATTGACAGGCAAATTCACTTGAAAAACATGAATTTATTCAAGTTGAACAAATCATGTTTTTCAAGTGAATTTGCCTGTACAATTTGCTGGCTAAGATATCAAAATAAAACGAGATTAGTTATGTATATACATCTAATGTCACTTTACAAACTAATGATCTTATTTCTTATAGAAAATATTTTTGTTTTGTCATCTACTTATCATGATTCATCAATAAAAACAAAACACTTATCCATCAGATTTATGCTTAGTGGACACAGGCTTAACATAATAACATATTAGTATAGTACAGCTTTCCAACGATCTCTTAGCGCGGTGACAGGTAGAAGTATACTTTATACGCTTGATGATCATAAGGATTGAAAGATCTGTGTTGCAACAGGCAGCATAGAGTTTCATTGACCTGACTGAAATACACTACATTGAACATTGATTCCTTGTTGTTTGTATTTGCATCAGAGAAATGATGTTCACAGAGCATCCTGTGCTCACTGTAGAGCTTCTTATGAAAAGCTACTGAAGTGAATTTTTCCTCCACTGGAAACTTGTACTTTGCCCAAAATGTACAACTGGAAATAATGAACAATTTTATTAAGGTAGGGTTAGCAACTTGTTGCTTAGAAATGTAAATAGACATAGATATTAGGGGTTGGTGAGCAAAACATGGCAACAATTGTGCCTCTGGAAACCCGTGTAGAATTGACAGCTCAAATCCCATAAATTTTTGACAAGTGCAAATGAAAAGGAATGAACAAAGTACAACACGGTTACATTATCTCTGGACCTCGCTGGAAAATGTAATAACCTTATGTCTGTTTCACACGGAGGAAGTACAGCAGCGAACAGTAGGGTCAGATTTGATGATATACGTCAATCTACCTCTTGTCTCGCTTTGAAAAGGAAGTTAAGTTAGTTAGTTAGCATAGCTCTGTCCCTACTGTTCGCTGCTGCTGCTGCTATTGCCTTCGTGTGAAACAGACAAAGCGCCGCGCGCCGTAATAAAGTCACGAATCTTGGTCCAGAGATAACCGGATAATTATTCTGACGTACCGTAAAATATTGCGATCACCAGGTTTTGGAAACCGAAACCGTTTGACGTTGTTTGCGGCCGGCGATTTGCCGCACTTGAAGCATTTTCGATTCGCTTCATATTTATTTTCGGACATTTTCACGTATTAGAGTCACTATTTCGTATGAGTGAGAGTCACTATATATCTCGCAAAGTTCACATGAAGTCATGAATTGGGAGAAGACTAGACGGAGACAGGAACTCAACGTCGCAGACTCGTGAATCACTTTACAGTCACTATCTCACAATGTTCACACGAAGTGTGAAAAAACTAGACGGAGGAGCTCGAAATCAACTCCACGTTCGTCGTCGTTGCCGTAGGCTCGAATTTTTTTGAGAAACTACGAATAAAAGTAAACAAAACACAATCATGGCACCATGACATGAAAGAAATCGCCATGTTGTTTCTTGTTCTGGTGTTACCATTAAAACAAGACGTTCTTTTCTACCACACTTTCTGCTGTCACTGTCAAAACGTGAAATAAATCCATTAAAATCACAGTAACTCTGAAATAATGTTATAATAATAGAAGAAAAATAATATCTTAGTTAAACAATGTACACATATACCACACTTTTTGACAAGTTTCCGCTTGATGACTGCTCCGAAATCTACCATCCTTTTAATTTGTGATTATGGCAAGGTCAAAACTTTTCCCTGATAGGTATTTACGTTTTGGTCAGAGAGTTAACCGGGGCTGATTCGGGTACAGAACCCTATCATTGAAAAAAAATACGCGTGTAGCACCGTACACGTGTTAGAAGTAAAACTTCTGTAGCTAGATCATTAAGTGGTACCTATACTATACACCAGTACCTACCTATACTAAAAGAGATTTAAATTTCCAATTTTGAGATCCAATCTCTGCTTCAAGTTACTTTTATGTTTCAGACGTCCGATTATTTGAAATTATTTTATACTTGAACTTACTTTTAATACGTCATGTCATTTATTTCCCACCATTCCTTATCTACAATTTGTCGCGCTCGTGGTGATATACTTTTAACTCATTCAATAGTGTCACTACTATTTGCATCTCGCTCAGATTATATACCATCTGACGTCACGTCTTTAAGCCGTCTCGCTCAAATGTATGCACTGCTTTGCTTGTCTCTGTGCCCAGTCCCTTTATTTAATTGATCGAGTACGTATTTTCAACTATTCCAAGTTAATGTGTACCTGCGGGGCTACCATAAGGCTTGCCACTCACCTCAGTCGCGCAGATAAATGACAAAGAAGATGGCTAAATCAATATATGGACGACTGCCCCAGACATGTACAAAGACTTCTCAACAGCCAATTAATAGCATTTAAATATTCTCTCATAAATTACTGCGTCTTTAGTTAGTTTGTAGAACTTGAAGGAAATGATTAAATAATTAAGAGTTGTCACTTCATACTCTATGATTCCGCCATTGATTAGTGACTTTTGCCATCGTTAAAAATAACATGCAACATAATTGCCAACTAGCAAAACTGTTGAAAACAGGAGGTTTTCAGAGGAGTGGCTAGATGGCGTTATGTTGCATGTTATTGCAAAATGGTGCTTATTTCTAGCGACGGCAAAGGTCACGGAATCATATTGGAATCACGGAGTATTGAGTAACAACTCTTATTTACCTATATTTAATTTTTTTTTCTTCAAGTTCTACAAACTAAATACAGACGCAGTAAATTAAATTTATGAATGAATATTTAAATGCTATTGGCTGTTGAGAAGTCTTTGTACATGTCTGGGGCAGTCGTCCATATATTGATTTAGCCATCTTCTTTGTCATTTATCTGCGCGACTGAGGTGAGTGGCAAGCCTTATGGTAGCCCCGCAGGTACACATTAACTTGGAATAGTTGAAAATACGTACTCGATCAATTAAATAAAGGGACTGGGCACAGAGACAAGCAAAGCAATGCATACATTTGAGCGAGACGGTTTTAAGACGTGACGTCGTCAGATGGTATATAATCTGAGCGAGATGCAAATAGTAGTGACACTATTGAATGAGTTAAGTATATCACCACGAGCGCGACAAATTGTAGATAAGGAATGGTGGGAAATAAATGACATGACGTATTAAAAGTAAGTACAAGTATAAAATAATTTCAAATAATCGGACGTCTGAAACATAAAAGTAACTTGAAGCAGAGATTGGATCTCAAAATTGGAAATTTAAATCTCTTTGAGTATAGGTAGGTATAGGTGTATAGTATAGGTACCACTTAACCGCCTGGCTGCAGCCATTTTTTTTATTTTTTTTGTAAAAAAAAAATACATTAAAATTAGTTTGACAGTGGGTACCAACGTCAAAAATTAGACATTCATTGACGTCTTGGTACCCACTGTCAAAATAATTTTAATGTCATTTTTTTTTTATAATTTTAATGTCAATATTGTTCCAAGGACTGGATTGTCCTTATGCTACCAGGCGTGTTAATGATCTAGCTACAGAAGTTTTACTTCTAACACGCGAATTTTTCTTACAAACTGTATGGATCGCATCGCACAACTGTCAAACATAAGTTCCGGTTCCAACAAAGAGGTTGAACGAAGTAGTTTTTGGTCACGTCACTGGTTTTGGCCATACCGGAAATCAAGAACTCGTGGAAGAATGCTTAAAATAATTTTTATTTGTTAACGTTTCATCAGGTTTTTCTCTCACTAATTAACATTCTTTATTGTACGAATGTATTATTATCTTATCTGATTAGTTAAAAACCGTATTGAAAATAGTTGCGGTTTTAAAAGTCTTCAGCCGACCCTGACGTCACCGATTCCAATTTCCGTTACATTTCTTAGCCACTCGTGATAGCACCCGGCTAATAGCAATTGAAAAGCAAATATATGAATAACCCACAGTTGAGAGGTTAAATAAATTTTACCCCCGTGCCCCAAGAAGTTTTACTTCAAAAATAGTGCGTCTCAGTCTGCATCGCGCACGATGGCATAGGTAGGTACATGTCAATTCTAGTAACGCGCTTTTTCTCTCGCGAGAGCGGTAAACTCCGGTGTTCGAGGCGCCCGTTCAACCTGACTACCTACTAGATCTGAAAAAATCAGACCGAGAGAAGCTAATTTGTATGCATTTCGATGCTTCCTGAATTATTCCAGATCTGGATTCCGTTACTGGATTCAGAGAGCCATTCCGGACGTGTGAGCCCAGGCAAAGATCCCTTGAGCCTGACGATGCCCGGATAGTTCAATTTGATGGACACAGTGATGTATTGATGTTACCATTAACTCTCGCTCTAGAAATACCTAGCATCAGCATGATATTTACTTACGCTATATTATATTTACGCTAAGCGGCGCTTTATTTGAGTCGTTGGCTGTGTATTCGGCCGTAATAAGACACAAAGATCTTGCGAAAATGAGGAACGAAGCGTAAAAAGAGAGCAACCAAACAATAGTAGAAAAATCGATGACAATTTTCTTTTCCCGCTCGACTAAACAATACAGCCTACCTACTCGCGCCAACGACTTACAAAAA
This sequence comes from Argyresthia albistria, assembly GCA_963457715.1. Classification (NCBI taxonomy): domain Eukaryota; kingdom Metazoa; phylum Arthropoda; class Insecta; order Lepidoptera; family Argyresthiidae; genus Argyresthia; species Argyresthia albistria. Next base: position 2,266,106 of record OY735267.1, on the reverse strand, counting down.
CAAGGGGAGGGGGGACCTCCAAGTTAGGGGCGGAGAAACATTCACCCAAAAATTGAACAACTACCCCTAAAGATCTAAAAGCAGAATAATGTCTTACCCGCGCAAGGGTCCCAGGGGTCACCGAACTTTGCCCAGTTTTACGACACCGCGTACCTACGTACAGCAGTTGTCAAACATTTAAGTTAATCTACATGTTGGAGTACCTATATCCACAGCCGTATACTAAGTACTTAGGTATTAAACGCGTTTACCGTAAAACGCGTTAACGCGTTACGCGTATTAACTACTATGAATGCTGAAAACTTGGTGACAGGGTTTACAAGAGATGTGCCGACTATCGGCCACTTTAATTTATAGTCGGTGAATAGTCGGCAATTACCTAGTCGGCCAAAAACGCCTACTAGCCGGCTTATTTAAAACATTAATAAGTATTTTTTTTCATAGAAACTGAAATGAAATTTTTGTCTATAACTGATTGTGTGTGAATTTACATTATCATCATCTGATTGTTTACTGAAATGAGCACAACTCGATTAGTCATACATAACATAAATCAACAATAAAATTATTTTAAGCTTGTAGAACCGCCGCCGCCAATGCAACAGTGGCCGCATATCAAAATTGTGAGCGATGCAGCTGTGAACTAAGCGTCACAAACATTACCATAACAATGATATCCTTATGTCACCCAAAATCCACCAAAATCAATGATCGGCTTGCTTGGTCGACTAATCCGCCAATTGGTCGGCCATTTCTGAAGCCGATTAGTCATAGTGGCGCTGGCAAATCTCTAGTTACTACTATTATCTCTTCTGTGGTATTATTTATTGGTATTATTATAATTATAACTTACAAAGTCTCGGTCTGAGAACCAATTCTATTTAGCACCCTGTAAAGCACATTCGGCCGCGGCGGTACTGGCAAGTGCCTTTAGTAAATCCTTCGGCGTCAGCAGGATATAGGATTTATTCTAAGATTAGCGCCACCTAGAAGTATGTTAACTGTAACCATGGCGTTTAATTTAAAGTACAAATCTTACTCTCACGCCATCTCTTTTTTACGAAGGTTTATCAATTCTAATTTGTATGGGATGATCAATTGAGCACTGTGATAAATAAAAGAATAAAATTCTATGTGCGTATATTCAATTTATCCAATGAAATACGGCGCTTTTACGCTTCCAAAATTATTAAAGATATTCATTCATACATACTTCGCGGGAGTTAAATTTTAATATCGTATTCAGCAATATTGCAGCGATCTTTACGCCGAAATGCTAAAAATAAAAAGGGAGGCTTTGAAATGGAGATAAATAGCACCTAATACAAAATGAAACCGCGGGATAAAATAGAATTTGAGATTGGTTTGCTTAATGGGGCCATAGAGAACGGAAAAAAATTACCTCTCTTACTGCCAAAGTGGGGCGGTCGGTGTACACAGCAGCCAGATTCGTAAGGGAATAAGCTGCCAAGTGCGCGTAGGACTCGCGTTGAGAGGGTTTCGTACAACAATAATAGGACTAACACCAACAAAATATCCTAAAAGTACCCTAAAATTCAGTTTTTCATACAAACTTTGCACGCCAGATTTAGGGGGTTAGGGGGTTAAAGTTGTAGATTTCGGAGTTTTTGTGGCATATGGGTGCAAACATATTGTACTTGAGTACCAAATTTAAGATTTTTGGGACTTCGGGAAGTACCGTAGAGGTTTTGATGACATGTGAATCGGGCACATTATTGAGCACATTTTTTTCAAAATTAGTCTTAAAAATATTATAAAAATACATTTAGGATCATCGCACCGTGCGCTTTCATTTGATATGTCACACGGCATATTTTGATTTGATTTGATTTTTCTTATTTGGCCCCTCAAAGTGGCCCAAAGGCCGCGTTCCTCCAAGGTATGTGCACCAATTTTCAACTTTATCGGTCCAATATGTTTTGAGTAAATTGCCTGTGACGGACGGACGGACCGGACGGACGGACAGACGCACGAGTGATCCTTGGGTTTTTTCTTCTCAGATACGAAACCCTGAAAAAGATTTTTTTATTTAAAAAAATATAATAAATTTTACGCCGATTGTGGCATACGAGAAGGCAGAGGCACAGCTGTTGTTGATGTGTGAGCACAGACTTCTGTGTGAGTAGGTATTTGGTACCGGCCCCGCTCCTGCGCCGCTACCAACCCGCTGGTGGTTTGCCAAAGGCTTTACGACCTTGGGGTGCTTGCATAAGAGGCAGGTTTACCGGTACCAATCGGTACGGGCAACCTTAAGTGTACGGAAATAAGGATACTCGTATACCGATCGGTACCGGTCAGGAAGCACTTATCCAGTGGTGAGCGCATAGATACATTTTCCTTTGAAACACAACTCACCAATTTACGGGCGGGGCGGGCGGGGGACGAGGTACGAGAGCTGTGATGTGATTGGTCAGCCGCTGCGAAACTGTCTGGCGGCCCGTCATCGTACATAGGTTGCGTATGGGAACGTTTGTTGAATACAACAAACGTTTGGCGAGCCGCCTTCCCCCGCAGCCCGCAGGCGCAGTCAATCGGATATATAGGGTGACATTTAATTAGCTGACCATATTTTGGGGAATAATAGTACCTATCATTATTAAGAACTTTCCCCATGGAACAAGTGGTCGCAAACGAAAAAAATTTTTGGGTCTCCTATAGTTTTTTTTTCATTTGCGACTATATCTTTCTTGGGGAAAGTTATTCATATTGATGGGTACTATCATTCCCCAAAATATAGTCAGCTAATAAAATGTCACCCTGTATAGTATCTGCAGCCTTGAACCCCCATGGATTGGACGGGCGAGAGCTCCGTGGTCTTTTGAATTGATGCTTGCTTCTCACGCAGGAGATGCGCAGGTTCAAATCCCGGTGCTGACCACGTACCAATGAGATAAGTTATTTATCTCTAGTAAATTGTATGGACGTTCTAACGGTGACGGAAAACATCGTGACAAAACCGTCAGTAATCCACAGCTACGGCGATGGGCTAGCTCCCTGCCGCGCTTAGTATTGAGTAACTGACTAAAAGTGGGCACAACTGTGCCTCTGCCACCGCGTATGGGAAAGGGAGTGACGATACGCCCGCGCCCGGTAGCAGCGCACCGCGCTCACGCCCCCGTGACTTATAAACTAATGGCCCGTGTCTCGGATCATGCGAGACTATATATCTCCGCATACGTTCCGACAAATCCCTTTTCCCAGCGTAAAATAATAAGTGAAAAAGATTTGCGGATTTTCGTTGAACCGTCATTCTCGAGGATTATTTCTGGATGGTGGTACATTAGATGGTTCCGTATACCTAAGTAAATCAATACGTTCAAGTGGGATTTTCAGCTCACTTGTGAGCCCGCTGTTCCTTTTGGTCCCCTCTAAAGTTAGAGAGCATCATGTGCTGACATCTATGATCTAATTAAATTACTACAGTCATTCGGATTTTATACTGCCATCTGTGATCGAATAGAAGAACTACCAGCAGGTACTTACTGACTGGGGGTTTTTTTTTCTATTATACGGCCTTCCGTGTCCGATGCCTGTCAAAATAAAACAAACTTAGGGTCAGACCAACTTGACCAACCGACCGTCTATCCATCATCATAGCTAATCTTTGAACGTAGTCTTAAAAGAGTGCACATCAGCTCCCCTATTCTCTAACTCAGTGATGATCACTCAATGATGATCCGTAAAAATTAAGAAGTCGTTGGTGTCGTTCAATTATCCTGTAAACCAAGGATATCAAAATAAGTCGGCTAATTTAGCAAGCCTTTATTTAAATTAGCCGACTTATTTTGATATCCTTTGGTTACACGATAATTGAACGACACCAATAACTTCATAATTCACTCAGTTATACCCTATCCAATATAGGATGATCTCTGACAGCTGTCAGTGTCAAAACACGCCTATGAAGTATCGTATTTTTCGACAGTAAAATGTATAGAGACAAATAACATACTTTATTGGCAAATAGTGTCGTGCTACACTTATCGTAAGACAAGTTATCGATCTTGACTCGGAACACATAATAGAATTTTGAAGATATCGACAGAACAAGAAAAATTTTGGATGAAGATTGGGAGCGTGACGTATGATTCGACCAATCTACCGAGGAACTGATTATAAATCTACAAGACTGCTCCAGCTAGTCGGATTCAGACTTTAATGATGGTGATTTGGACTGTGAATCGATTTAACGAGAATAAAAACTTGTTACAACATCGTTTTGTTTGATTTGCTTGAAACATTCAGAAACTTTAGTTAGAATATCGATAATTTGTATCGACATTATCCGCATGCCTAGTAAAGTCACAGTGACAAGCTGTCAGAGATGATCCTATGTTGGATAGGGTAGTATAGCGATTACGGGGGCTGATCTGAGTCGAGTCGGTCGACTGACTACTGTGAGTCGTGTTGATTACGTGAGATTTAAAAAAAAATAGTTACAAATTCGTGAATATAAAAGCTATCTCCAATGTCTTGCCTACGACATCTGTTGGCAGCATAAAGAACTATTTTTACCTGTCAGGAAATCGCAGCACAACCCTAACGTCAAAAACATAACCTCAAAATACAAAAGTTATTGATATTTTTCTGCGTTCTTCTCATAGAATAAAGGTTCTTCTATTCTATTTCATCTCACTGTAATGTAAAAGCACTTGGAACCTTCAACAAATCATGTCGTGCTTGCTTAGCGGTTTGAGAAGACTGCAGATAACTGTAGCGCCCCAAATACGGGTGTTTTCCTCTGTTACGGCACCTCCAATATCGAAAGCCGTCGCGCCATCAAACGATACTTTCTCGGTGACAAGAACAGCATGGAAGTTCCCACCGCAGTACACAAAGCCCCGAGAAGTCTGGATCGAAAACCTCGACACAGTCGAAGAGAAAAAACTGGGTTTGTTTGAGCTACACCCAAAAGTTTATGCGACAAGCCCCCGCATCGATATCATTCACCGTAATGTTATCTGGCAGAGTAAATACAGATGGGTATCCTGGGCGCATACGAAGACTAGGGCTGAAGTGCGCGGCGGAGGCAGGAAGCCTTGGCCACAGAAGGGCTTGGGGCGAGCCCGCCATGGTTCCATACGGTCCCCGCTATGGAGAGGAGGTGGCATCGCCCACGGTCCCAGAGCTGGCAAGACACACTTCTTCATGCTCCCTTTTCATGTCAGATTGTACGGCCTGACGTCAACACTGTCATCGAAGCTTGCTCAAGATGACCTGCATGTGATCAAGGACCTTCAGCTACCGACAGATGAGCCTGAATACTTAGCCAGACTTATTGAAGAAAGAAACTGGGGACCATCTGTTCTAATTGTTGATGAGTAAGTGAAGATGATACATTACTATATTTAATCTACTTCATTACTTCTGAAATTAACAAATTGTTTAATTTGTTCTCAGTACGGATATAGCACCGAGGAACATCACAGCTGCTACTGACTCCCTGGCTCATGTCAACATAATGCCGGTCTATGGACTTAATGTCTACTCCATGCTGAAACATGACACTCTGGTACTGACGGTCGCAGCTGCCGAGAAGATTGAGGAGAGGATATTACAACATCTACACTCAATTACCAATGACAAAGAAAAGAAGTTCAAGTTAGACCAAGTGTAAAGATAGGTGTACATTTAATTTAACAATTTTAGCAAATAGAGTTTTAAAATTACTCAAATGGTATGTTCTTTTATTATATCATTTTATTGTCCCAACTTTCCTACTAGCTCACCCGTCCAATGTCCACAGCCTGCGATTTTCAACCTACCCACATTGAGATAAAGTTCAAAACCTATGATAAAACAGAACAAAAGATTGTGGTCTTTTGTGGACACTGGGCGTATGAGTACTTAGTAATTCAACCTTAAATATCATACAACTAAACTAAAAAAAGGAATAGATAGATAGGCATTTCATAAATATTGTTAATTTATGAAATGCTGATCAATTATGTCCCTAAGACAATGTCATATTTTCTTATTTTCATCTCGATCTTTCTTTAACTTTTCTGCTTTGTGATCAGGAACCTGAAATAGAACAAAATTGATGTTTTTATTTTATTCAAAGTTTACAACTTTTACATATATTTGGTATGGAACTATGCATATAACACTGTCTTGTCTGCACATAATGTATGAGCCACTATTCCACAGAACCTTCAGTGACATATCGCAAGCTCATCACCCTTTAGCTAGTTAAATTATTGATGAACTTACCTTAATATTGATGAACTTACCTTAATAGACACCTTCTTTCCTTGTGGTTTCTCCACCACCCCAGCCATTTTTTGTCGCATCTCCCATCGGAGATCAGCCCATTTGTTTTCTCCTGGCACATTAGGCTTGTATTTGTCCCACAGTAATGTATAATAGTGGTATAGCTTCACTGGGTCACATTTCTTCATAATTGGTTGTCTTGGTACTTTTATTACTGCAATGAATGAAAAACAATAATAGATACATTCATTTTTTCGGTTGGAGTGTAGATAAGGGGGCGCCAAGGAAAAAAAACTTCAACATTCTGACCACTTCTTCACCAAGGGAAGGAAGCATAGACTAATGTGATCATAAATAATGCAATATCAAAATTAAAAGAATGAACCAGATTGTCTCCCTAACTGCCTATAGTGCGAAATAAATAAATACTTACAACTGGCACTAGTTGTACTTTTGGATGGAATAGAAGAGGACTCAGGTTTCCTTTCTATTCGAACACAAGAGCAAGCTCGCCGCAGTGGCTTCTCCTCAACCGTCTTATGCCCCATGGTGGGGGCAGAATGAGCATTTCTAATCACATACTGGTGCGCCTTGAAACAGTTTCGAGTGCATTTTATTTTCTCGCCTTCTGGTGCTGACCGACATCTGGAAGAAAATGTGGTGGCGCTGTGTAGTCTCTCCACTCCTTCAATATAACCATCAGCTGGTACTGTTGAAGAATTCTGCTTCTTCTGTAAGTCATACTTTATGAACTTTTTGAGATCTGAAACAAATACGATTTGGGTTATGAAGTGTGGCGCGCATCAAAACCTGCATTGCAGAGATAACGTTTCATAAGATAAGTTTCGATAACCATACTGTGATTGCACCAAGTAAGAAAAGAGTTACAAATAGAGTATAATGATGGTAAATAAACTTACCAGTGAGAAAGTATTTCAAAACTTCACCACTTATGTTGTGGATACCCAAGTCATTGAGGTACCTCAGTACTTCCCTCGCATTTAATTCGGATGTCACTTCATAATAGTCAGATTCCATTTGGAATAATTGTTGGTAAATTACTGTTTCTATTATCGAAAAGCTTCCAAATACCACAAAAATAATGAACCAAATTGTCCGATTTTACTGGATTTTACCTTTACCCGAAATGAACAAAAAAAACAGTTTCTTTCTTTTGTCGTTTTAAATTGAACGAAATCTCCCAGACCGACCACAGATAATAAAAATAGTAAGTTGCTATTTTAATTTGTTTCATTCGTTCAAAATCAAGAAAACACGTTTCAAAATCATTCAGAATGTGGTGGTTGCATGGTTGACTCTCAAAATCATTTTATTTATTTTGTACAGCTGTCAAATCCAAATATTTCCATTCCCAAAATATAACAAAATCCTACAAACAACCACTGTTTTCTTATAATAAACATACAAAGAAGGTCTGGACTAACCACTGAAGATAAACTACCAACTCTGGTTAGTTCGCACATAAAATTGTATTAAGTATTATTAGATTTATTTATATTTTATTGTATGTAGCAAGTAGCAAGTCTGTGTATGTAGCCCATTTTAGTTTGCTATATAAGTACCTACATCTACAACCTCAGTAAACAGCCTAGCCTGCTGTAACTAGGTACCTACCGTACCTATTATCATTGCCTATATATTGCAGCTGTTCAACTTTCAGTACACTAATGTAGCACCGTCTAGCGAGTGAAGAAGACTTATTTATTTATCAGAAACATGAGTGATTACAAAGATAATGCTGCTGTACAAAACTTCCAAGAATATTTGAAAATACCCAGTGTTCAACCCAATGTGGACTATGGTAAGTTATTATAATTTTATATTAATTTAAGTTTCTGTATTTTTATTCTATAACGAAAAAAATATTGATGTTAAAGGACATCGGCACTCTCCATATTAAGGTAAATGGCTATTTTCTCAACTTTGTGAGTAAACCGTGATACTGTTTATCCATTTGACTCAAGCCGCGGTAGAAAAATAAATACTGATACGTCTTAATATGTATCAATATCATAAAATAAATTCAATTATTTAAACTTGTGTTACTTAATTTTAACATGAATTTCGACAAGTGTGTAAAAATGATTACTTTATTTTAGGATATTGATACGTGATCGTGAAACAGTGTTCACAATAGTTCACATTCGCCAACACATTGTCAAATTCGTTAAATTAATAAAAAGTCACAAGGTGTAATCATAAAGTGTAAACAGCCAAAATTAAAAATTCCCGCCCAGACCGTGACGTACCACCTTAACGAATAGCTAAAGGGAACTAGATTTACAAGGATAGTCATATTAAATAGATTTTTTATTCATGAGGTCGATACTGTAACATTTTTTGTTGTTTGAGGCCATTTAATAAAGATATCGGGAAATATTTCCAAAAAAAAAACGTGCAGGCAAAGAAAAACTCAGACGAATCAACTTTGGATAATATATTATACTTTGTCAAAAATGCTAGATTAACTGATGGCAACATTTGAAGACTAGGTACTGCGTTTTTTCTTTAAGACATATTTGGTTTGTCAATCAAAACACACAGTGGTGCCCTAATATGTCACATATGTACAATATGTTGCCATTATTCTTTTGTCTAGCGTTTCTTGACATATTTTGTATAGGTACGCATAACGTTGGAAACAACCTTCATCTGATAGATTGTCAAATAATAAAATTACTTTGTGACAATAGCCTTTGCTTTTTACTCGGAACACAAAATTTCTAAATAATCCAATAAATTTTATGTGGCCTGTAATGTCTTCCACAATAATATGAAAAATTGTAAAGAAATAAATTACTTTCTCTATTAGTAATGTGATAGTATTTTGCTGATTTCCTTTAGATATTTTAGACTTATACCATTATAAACTTATGAATTTTAAAATGAAGGTATAAATTATAAATAATCCTAACAAAATTTGTTCGTTATTATCATCAAATAAGAGCATTAAAAATTATTAACTTAATAATAAATCATGCCCTTACCCAAGCCAAGACACGAAGAAGACGGTAGGTAGTCAACGTCACATTCGTTAATTATTGGGGTGAGAGGAAGTGTGGGCTACCTTTATTTATATATTTATTATAAACCTATTTTGTTACCTTTGCATGTGCCTGATGCGAATGACATATTCTGTTTTATATACGTGTAGGTACCTACATTTATTCAAGTGAAAGTTTGATACGAGGTAAATTGAAACAAGTTTTCTTATTTATATTTTGATTTGAAATAAACCTACCTACTAGCGCAAATTAGACCTTTTTTACACAGGATATCTATCAGGATATACCACTAACAGTTACCTAAACGATTGGGCGTCTACTGTATGATTATGATTAGTAAAGTGGAGTAGATGTCATTGAGATTAATCAATTGCATAAATTGCAACCAGACGTGTGTGGGGCTTGTAATAGGTCCAATGTGTCCACATTGCACGAGTGCTTCCCACCTGCTCCCCTATAGATATGTTCTAGATATTTATCTAGTCCAACAGCTCATTATTTTACTGTTCCGTAGGTTGAGTAGTTCCATAAATTTAAATATCTTAAATAAGTTAATGTGTGAGTGCTCCGTGGTCCAGTGGGTTTCACCTTGTTTCTCACGCAGGAGATGCAGGTTAAAATCCCGGTGCCGACCATGTACCAATGAGATGTTTGTCTTAAGTACATTATCGGACACTCCGTGTTTCGGATGGCACGTTAAGCTGTAGGTCCCGGCTACTATCACTACTTCTTAGTATGTAGTAGTCGTAAAAACTCCTCCACCAACCCGCACTGAGCCAGCGTGGTGGAGTATGGCTCAATCTTCCTCGGATCCGGGTAAAGGCCTGTGCCCCTCGGTGGGGACATTAATGGGCTACATTTCCTTTTTTACTTTGAGTAAATGTCTGAAATAAGTAAATTTTGTCACTAAAATTAATAATTTTCGTAAATACTGATGTGTGCTACGAGCACGAGACTTTGGAACATTTTTATATTGATGCAGGTAGCTATTTTATCTAAATACAGCCGTTGAATTATAGAATAAAATGTATGTCTATTTATTTTGGTGGTTATTATTTAATAGGTAAACATGTATTTTTGTATTCTAGACGAGTGTGTTGCGTTCCTCAAGAAACAGGCAGCTGGGATGGATCTCGCCTTTAAGGTGTATGAGGTGGTGCCAAGAAAACCGATAGTCGTACTTACATGGCTTGGTACAAAGCCGGCTCTACCAGCAGTGTTGCTGAATTCTCACATGGATGTTGTTCCGGTATTTGAAGTAAGTTTAGGCAAAACGCTTTTTTATAATTGGAAAAAAATAATATGAAAAGTAAAGTAAAATGCCTGTTAAATCACACTTATATTCACTTTTCCAGAATAGTTGGACATACCCACCTTTCTCGGCCCATCTTGATGATAAAGGAAGGATATATGCAAGGGGATCGCAAGATATGAAATGTGTGGGAATCCAATATCTCGAAGCAATTCGAAAACTGAAAAAAGCAAATGTTCAGCTTACGAGGACATTACATATTTCTTTTGTACCTGGTAAATAGCTGCTTTGTATTTATTTTGTTACCGTTAGGTAAGTATCAGCATTGATAAGTAATTTTATTTAGTTCGGTCTTATCTCGATAGACAAAGAACTTTAGTATCTTTGTTAAACGTATATTTACATGTTATCGTTGTGTATTTGTGTCTTTAAAATAAACATTATTACCATTATTTCGTGAGTGCAGGTTATTTAATAAATTACTCAAATAGATATTACACATAGATATAATAGATATTACTTACAATGTCATGGTAACTTGATACTGTTTAGTTATCTTCACGAACAAATATCGTGCTGGTTCTCTCTCAGAAGCACACTGGTTGAACAAACGAACAATGGAGAACAATAGATAGATGAGATGTGTCGACGAGAGGGTTAAAATATAATTTTCAATTTACAGATGAAGAAATTGGAGGACATGATGGCATGGCAAAGTTTGTTTACACTGAAGATTTTAAATCATTGAACGTTGGTTTTGCTTTGGACGAGGGGATGGCAAGCCCATCTGAAGAATTTGTTTTATTCTACGGAGAAAGAAGTATTTGGCGTAAGTTGTGATTCATTAGGGTTTTCAAATATTTTTTGATTTTCAAATATTAACATAGATTTATCTGTTTCAGAAATGCATATTCATTGTACTGGTCCACCTGGACACGGATCTCTACTTTTGAATAATACTGCGGGAGAGAAGGTATATGTAGTTTAGATATTCATAGTTTAATTAAGATCCTTTAAACACATCATTCAATAAAAGTCACATTTCAATGGTAATCGTGATACGCAAATAAGGTTTCTTATTATTATTATTTCTTTTCCATTTGCAGCTAAGATATGTTATCGATAAATTTATGGACTTCAGGCAAGAACAGAAAACTATACTGGAAAGTAATCCAAAGCTGAATGTTGGAGATGTTACCACTGTCAACTTGAACCAAATATATGTGAGTAAAAATAATCAAGCATATTCAATTTTATTATTAGGTAGCTCACTTTCAAAGTCTATAACAAAATGTGAAGTGTACTCCTTCCTTTTAATAATTAACAATTTATTTGCAAGCTATCCTATTTCCATACGTTGTGGTAAGTGAATGCAGCACATCATTTTTACTTCTATACGGCGCAAAAGCTTGCAGATTTCCCATTGATTATAGGATTTATTAACAAGCCATACATAAGGGGATGGTTCGAAATGGAGAGTGCTTTGCCCAGCAATCATCACATCACATCATTTTTACTTCTATACGGCGAAAAAGCTTGCAGATTTCCCATTGATTATAGGATTTATTAACAAGCCATACATAAGGGGATGGCTCGAAATGGGGAGGGCTTTGCCCAGCAATGGGAGACATTATAGGCTACGTAAAAAAAAAGGTTGAGAAATATATTAATTAGTTTAGTCAATTTATAATAATTGTTTTCAGTTTTTTTCCCATAATATACTCTTCATGATGCACTTCTGTGCCTTTCAAGTTTCCAGGACATCTTGATCTCTTTCAGTCACTAAATACCGAGAACTGTCAAGCGGAAAAAAAATATAATATACCTACGTACTGTACTATGTATAGGGTGTACTATGTATATATTTAAGGGTGGAATCAAATATAATAGTTTTGAAGTATTTCATAAACTGTCTTACAGGGTGGTGTACAATCCAATGTGATTCCCGAAAAGTTAACAGCTGTATTTGACATTCGTATTGCTGTTACCGTTGACCACGTTGAATTTGAGGAAAAGGTAGGTACAACCTTAAGATAAGTATCTTATAGTATCTAATAAGCGAGACAGCAGTGTTTGGTAGAGTATTCATGCATGACTCGACCGACTCACGCTACACGTCTGCAGTTGCGATCGGCTACAATCTTGAACGGCCAACTGTTGGAGACCGTAGTAATAATAGGTATAGTTCAACCATTTCACGATGAAGGTTTGACTTTGGTTGTGTTCGCCGTGCACATGCACTTTGTGTCAGTGTGCGTAGTCTTTCGAGCGGTGGAGCGGAGACTAAGCACACTGACATAATGTGCATGTGCACGGCTATACTAATTGGTATTTGTCGATACGATATACGATTGTCCAACGAAATGCCCATCTTTAAAAAGTTATTCCAGCAGTTTGAGATACTACATGAATTCAGAAAAAAAATTGTTATGGCCCGGCTACACGCTCCGTCTTGCTGCGAGCAAGCCTGCACAAACTAGTTTTGCCTTTGTCTTACGACGAAAGAAAGACGAAGACAGTGTAGTTTTGCACTTTTTGCACGGATGTATGTTATGTGTCGCACTGCAGTTTATGCCAATATGTACTTTATTTTATCATATTTCTTTAAGAATTTGTGAAAATTTCATCCACCGCAAATCCAGTTGCTAATTTTAGCGATACCGGGAGCCTTAACTTTGGTATACATACATTGCTATTTAGTCTTCGGTTATTTATAGTGCGTATTTTAGTATGTATTACTAATGGTATTACTGAGATAAGATGACCATGTAATGTGTAATGGTGATTGTTTTTTATTTCAGATTAAACAATGGCTGAAAGAAGCTGGTGATGGAATCACGTATGAGTTTGAGCAAAGAAATCCATACGTGGAAAGCACGAAATTGAATAACACCAACCCTTTTTGGGGGGCATTTAAAAGTGCAACTGATGACATGTGAGTATTTTGATTTTGGTACCTACAGACCTACTAAGTTATCTGTGAATTGTCATTATTCAGAACTACGACCCCCGATCTTTAAAACGCCATTCTATGTACGGACGCAATTCCCATCAAAGGCAATACTAGAAAACGACTAGCGACACCCGTTCTGTATATTTTTATTAGGGCCCTTAGTACCTGAAGGGTGCCAAACGGGACCCTATTACTAAGTCGACGCTGTCCTTCCGTCTATCTGTCCGTCAGAGGGTCCTAGAGCACGGATCACTCGTGCGTCTGTCCGTCCATCCATATGTCACAGGCAATTTACTCAGAACATATTGGACCGATGAAGTTGAAAATTGGTACAAATATCAATCAATATCTGTGACCCAAAGACAGAAGTGCAATGTAAACATTTAAATATGGAATATGGGGGCCACTTTTGAGGGGCCGAATAAGAAAATAAAATCAAAATACGCAGTGTGACATATCAAATGAAAGAGCATGGTGTGAGGATCTTAAATGTATTTTTGTAATATTTTTTAAACTTATTTTGAAAAAGTTGGGCTCAATGTCGCATGCATCAAAACCTCTAGGGTACCTATATTATGCAAGCACATGTTTGCACCCTGATCTCATAAAAACTCCAAACTCTACAACTTTCAGCCCCTAACCCCCCAAATCTGGGGTGCAAAGTTTGTATAAAAAACTCAATTTTAAAATATTTCGTTGGTCCTATTATTGTTGTATGAAACCCTCCCAACGCGAGTCCAACTCGCACTTAGCAGCTTATTATTTTTAAATATTATTTTTTCGGAAACCTTAAGCTTTGTTTCATGCTAAGGTTTTGTTTCGTGTTATGTTTCAGGAAACTGAATATTGACTGTAGAGTGTTCCCTGCCGCGACTGACTGCAGATACATACGCAAAGTAGGCATCCCAGCATTCGGGTTCTCACCAATGAACAACACGCCTGTACTTCTGCATGACCACGATGAATATCTCGATGCTGGAGTGTTCTTGAAAGGCATCGACATTTACGTGAAATTGTTGACAGCTGTCGCTAATGTTTAAGCTTGGCAATATTAATATTAGTTACCAATTAGGATGAATAATAAAAGTTGTTAAAAGTTTATATCAAAAAAACAAAGGTTACCTACACCATTCACAAAATAAAAGGCCCGTTTTGACAGTTCACCTAGGTGCAACTTGTACGCTTTGTTTGTACGCAACAATTGGCTTTTAAAAATTCATGGGCGTGAACTGTCAAAACGGGCCTTTTATTTCGTGAAGACTAGTTACTACCCGTTCGCTGTAGGTTTGCCGGTGCGTTGGGCTTTATTAATCTGCGCGTTGGGTGGAATTTCCTCCCACGCACCGGCAAACCTACAGCGAACGGGTAAAACATTATTTTGCTGACTTTTATTTTGTTGAATCTGACGTGTGTCAGACTAATAATATTATTATTTTGTTTGTTATTTTATGCAAGAAAATAACGGTTGATAGTTTATTTTCTCTAATATTCGTAACTAACGTAAAATTTATGATTTATTCAATTTGAAATACATTATTGTAAAGTACCTAATTAGGTACTTAACTACTTTTAACTTATATAATATTTTTATTTTTGATGCGACTTTTTGTTTACCCTTCAAAGCATGAGGTTTATCAGGTAGGTAGTTATTTCATTAAATAAATAGATAGATAGGTAAGTATAATAAAATCATGGCGTTTCGTTTGAGTGGTACATACCTATTCTACGCACACTGGACGCAGTCTGGTATGAAATTACAATGATATTGAAATAAGATAATTTATTAGTTTTAAAAATAGCACTGTCTTACCTCCCTGTGACTACCGTAAAGACACCCGCAGCATGGTGGATGACAGCTATCAAATGACACCCCTCACTACCGTTTTCGGAAAAATCGGCTTTTGTAAATCCCTATGTAGTTTAAACTGGCAACACTGCAGGGAATAGCCAATGAGACTAGCTTCCGGTTGATATCTCGCACTTGATTGGTTGAGAGTTCAGTTGCTATAGAAAAAAAAACTAATTTTTTTCGCGCGTAATTTCCATGATTTTCGAAATTCGCGATGACCTTTTTTACACTATGGTTTTCCAAGGGGTTCGAGATTGTTCTGAGGGTTCGAGAATAAATGTCCCGTCCAGTCGGAAGTTACAGTAAGTGACATCCATCGCAGATAAAGAAATTACGAAAAAGGGAAATAAATGAAAAGAAAAGGGAATCCCAAGGTGAGTAAGACGCCTTAAAATTTACTTATCATAAAATAGCGTCACGCCTTTTCCAATACGGGGTGGCAGAGGCACAACTGGGCCATCTGTGACTGTGCCCACTTTAAGTCAGTGATGTACTCTTAGGATGTTATTATAATAATAATTTAAGGATAAACTACATTTTAATTGATCACTAAGAGGCTACCACAAACATCACTAAATTTTGAAACACATCTTAGTTGAGTTCATGTAGCAACGAAAGAAATCTGTGATGAATAAAATAAAACGTCAGATAAATAAACCTCAAAACGGGGCCGTACAACATAATCCAAAAAAAAGAAAACCTCAAAATCAAAACAAAATATTTTTTAAACGTTTTGTTCAGCAGCGTAGCAGTCAGTCAGTTATTGTTCTGAGGTTCTGAGGTTCAGTCTCTCGCAACTTAGAACCTAGAACGAAAGAAACGTAGTGATTACTTTCTCTGTGGTTTTGTTTGTGTACACTGCACGGGGCTATGAACAAAATCTGTAGAATATGCTTAGAAGAAGGTGTTTTCTCTTCTATGTTCTCGAGGAACTACAATTTATCCTTCTGCGATATGATCGAGTATTGCTACAATGTAAAGGTAAGACAATTTTTGGGTTTTCCGTGCCCTAGTATGGGGCCAGAAGCAATCTAGTGCCTGTATGTAAATGTTGATGTAGCGTGTGCGTTAACTTTTTCCAGATAAGTAAAAATGATGGTTTACCAGAGCAGCTCTGCAGTAACTGTGTTTATAAGTTGGGAATTGCATACCACTTCAAGCAGACCTATGAGAGTGCTGATATAAGACTGAGACAATACCTAGGCCTCCCTGTACCTACCAAGTAAGTTTCAAGCAGACTATTATTAACTCTACCAACCTGCACTGAGCCAAAGAGGTAGAATATCCCTTTCAGAACCCAGCCAGATCCGCGCATGATCGGATGAAGTTGATACTGTTTTTAGGGTAAAAGGGGGGCCCTGAATTCGAATCTAGGGTCAGTTTTCCATTTTCCGGCCGCCATCTTGGAGAAAATGTCTACGTACATTTGTATTATTGCGGGCCCAACATTTGGTCAACACATTTGTGCGTAACACAATTGTGTTGACCTGGGCCCTTCATAACCATTGTATAATTGTGCGTACGCATTTTTGTATTTTCTGTGGCCCAAGTGGTTTGATAAAGAATTTAAACAAATATTTTATTTCTTTATTGTCTTTATTGTTTTAGTATTAATTAACAAAATTATATGCTTTTTAGGCATTTAGTCTTAATTATCAGTCTTTAAATCACAATAATCAGTCATAATTTGAGTAGAACTAATCAACTTTTCAGTAGTCAGCATTGTGAAAACGGAAGTAGCAATTTCTGTCCTTATTTAGGCAAAGATAAACATCACATTTCGTGCAGCGACATCTTGTTCTGCTGTTACCCGTAGCATGAAGAATCTTCGTCGTTGAAGGGTTTTAGCTATTGGCTCGTACTTGAAGCGCTGACTCCAGAACAACTTGATTCTTGGAAGTTTTAGGATGCCCATCAATGCATGAATGCCAAAAAACTTCTTTATCTCAGCTGGTGTACAAATGGGCTTCATTTGTGAGCCGGTCTTGGCCATGAAATACTGATTGGTGGCCAGGGAAAACTGTTCAAATATTTCTTCGGTAAAATACGCTAGGAAATATTCTGCTGGGGATTTGGGTTCTTCAGAGTTTTCATTAAGGACTTCCGGCTGCTTACCCTGGACCTGGAACGGTTTCTTCTGCCACTTCAATGTGCGTAGTGGGACGACGTCCTCGAGATCACTATCTTCTGAGCCTTCAGATGATGAAGAAGTTGACGAGGAACCTCCCTCCTGGAGAGGCAAAAACTCTTCTTCCTCTGCGCTATCGTCATCTCCGGATTCCGACAACAGGTTGGCGATCTCCGCATCTCTAACTCGTCGCGACATGTTTCAGATTCCTTGAAAAACAAGTGAATTTCGTCAGTACATTTTGAATAGGTATGTACAACTAGGGCCCCCACCCGCACAAACGTGTCAAAAAAGTTCGTTAATCCACTACTCTCAGTAAAAACAAACAAATGTACTCGGAACTGTTAGGAGTGTAAAGCATTACTATTAATTTGATGATTAAACAGCAAGTAATTGCAAATAGTAAACAAAAGCAGTCGTAATTGTACTTACAGTCCGCAAGGTCGAGCGCGCGCGAGACACCCAACTTCACCACGCGACTGTGGCGACACGATTGATCTCACGGCCGAAATTTTTCTACATAGGAATAGGCCACTCCCCGCACAA
The DNA here is from genome assembly GCA_963457715.1 of Argyresthia albistria. Classification (NCBI taxonomy): domain Eukaryota; kingdom Metazoa; phylum Arthropoda; class Insecta; order Lepidoptera; family Argyresthiidae; genus Argyresthia; species Argyresthia albistria. The sequence goes on along the minus strand of OY735267.1, from coordinate 2,248,118 downwards.
TCATGTGATACCTGGCCGGTTCAGATAATTTTACTAGTTTTACACAAATATCAACTTTATTGACCCGCACAATCGATACGGCGGGTTCCGAAAGGGATATGGCTCAATCTTAAATTATATCCCTGTGCCCCACAGTGGAGACATTGAGAGGCTACATTTATTACATTATTAATTTAGCTTTTTGTTTGTTGTAATTTAGTACCTAGTAGTAAAGTATTATATTTTGTACTCTGCAGAAATGCAGATGCAGCTGTAATGACTGATCCTATTCCAGTAAGTATGTTTTACAATTGTCAATTGGTCCAAATTGAGTGTGCTGATCTGGTATTGGAGTGAATTCAATAATAATGTTATCTCCTTTCAGGTAACACTTACAACTATTGTTCGAAAATGGTAAGTATCTTACTTAACACTTGTGTAACTAACTAGAGAGGCTAGACTCAAGCAAAGGCATAAAATGTGTTTTGAAAAAGAAAAGAACAGAGGCCAGAAGAACATTTGACAGTGCAATAAAGTGAATTATCCATAAGACAGTAGATTAATGAGAGTCAGTGACATTTAAATTCAAATAGGTAGGTACTTTTTCGATACATAATTTTTCCTGCTATCTACACTGTAAAGGGGATATTTACTTGGATCCCCCACCATCTATAGTTATAAAATTCTCTGTTTTAGTCTAACCTAATCTTTAATTAAATGGCACTACCCTACACAACCCTTGACTTCAGTTCAAAACCTTTGACTTAGACATCCAGTTTGATTAGTAATTCAAGTTCTTGTTATTTTCCAGCCTCCACCCCAAATGCCAGCCGGATCAAAAGAAGAGCAGCGGCAACTACAAGAAAAAGCCAGAAGCGGACAAACAGAAGCGAGGGCCCAAGCCAAAGCCAAAGCAGGTGCACTCATGCTACCAGTGTGATAAAGAGTTCCGATGTCAGGCTCAGCTGGATATGCATGTCAGGTGAGATAGGGTTTTTGTCCTGTTTATGTTTATACCAAGACTGGCTATACTCACCGTCATTGATGATGTCTCGATGTCATCCGTCCATCTGGGGCCCAATTCTGTAAACACAATGACAACAAGAGTGATAACGACGCGACAATAACGCTCAACTTTAGTTATCAATTACCTGGCGTTTAGACAAGGTTATCGGCTAACACCAATTTGTGGTAGAATTTTTTCACCTACACACTACTTAAAGCTGGCTACTCACCAGTGCCGGATTTAGGGGAGGGCAACCGGGGCGAAAGCCCCGGGCCTCCACAAACGGGGGACAATAGACTTCGAATTATGAATTATGTAGTTTGATAGGCAAATAATTATTATTTTGTTTGGAAAATAATTTGGGGCGAGGGGGCCTCCGCTCCTTTGTCGCCCCGAGGCCTCCGGAGTCCGGACCTCTAAATCCGGCCCTGCTACTCACACAACTGTTGCAGGGGCAATCTAGGGTGAAAAGGTGTGTAAAATAGGGATGTGCGATCCGACAGTTACAATCCGATTTCGCAGATCGTATCGGATTGTAACTCCTCGATCCGATACGCGAATCGAATCGCATGTCTTCGATCCGATTTCCTAAAATTTGACTAAAAATCGAATGAAATAGAAAAACGGCTAAAAAGTAACTGAAATAGTTTCTAGTCATGTTGTGTGTACACTGTTACGACACATTCAGACTGAACCCCATACAGACACCATTTTACGTAACAATCACGAAACTGTGACCGATTGTAAATGCTCTGAAGAGTTAAAATGCTTTATGGGTGTAACAATTAACACACTGGCAGTTCACTCTATTTCATGGAGGCATCATCTCCATATTTATTCATTTTCATCTTCTTCTTCAGTGCTACTGGAGGTTGGCAGTCAGTTCAGTCTGAGTACCCCTCTCTGTCTTTCGCCAGGCGGAATTGTCTCATACTCAGCTCACATGATTTTTATTTAGAAAGATCATAACACGCGTGTTTGTTAATCAAAGCCAGAGTGTGAAAACAACTTCTTAGTGATGTGATCGAATATAATTTTATGAAATTCCAGTTATAAACAGAATTATTTAGGAAATTAATATAAGTAAATATGTGGTACGATCACGATCCGATTTCTCATAATTTCGGATCGATCCGCTAGTGAATCGTATGCCTTCGACCCGATCCGAAAATCGGATGGATCGTATGGTCTTGAACCGATTTTCCAAAAAATCGGATCGGATCGGCACATCCCTAGTGTAAAACCGGAGCCGCCTGTTGTGTGTGGTGTGAGTAGGGTTGCCAACCGTCCCGCGTCAGGCGGGACGTCCCGCTTCCAGGGCCTAAATAATGCGTCCCGCTTGGCT